>JARHVA010003710.1:1825000-1867854 GCA_037957365.1 Torreya grandis
TAGCTCTTTTTCTAAACTAAAAGTTGTTCTAAGATCTTGACATCATGGATAATGTTTTCACATACTACATTCACATTTTATAAAGATTTATATTTTTTGCTTATTTTACAAGTTCACCAAATGTTTCCTACATTGGACACATTCACATTTCTCTCATTTCCTTCCTACTCTACAACCCTAAGGTAAGTAAAGGTATGTAATTTTCAATTCCATATTTATATTTATTTTATTCCCTTCTTACTAAAATTTACTTAGCTTAGTGTTATGTGTTTCTATGTTCTTTTACAGAAACACCATCCCATGTTGTCACCATGTTACACATAATTAGCTTTGATTAAGGCATATATATACACATAATATTTTTAAACTTTATAAATTTATAATGTTTTTTCTCTTCTAGTAACCTATTGAGTCTCAATCTCTCTAATTGCATGCCTTAAAGGGTGAACCAGGAAAGGGGTGGGAAAAGCATTGGTTATTTACAACATTTTTGTCCCCTATACCACCAATTGAAACCAACACAAACCTATCCTATGTATTTCCTTAAGATTTTTCACATCCCTTACATACTCCTCCAAGAAATCCACCTCCCAAAATAACCCTTACTTAAGCCAAAATATTTTTCTATTTTTTACCAAACAAAGTCACATGGGCTATCCCTGATCTTAAAAATAAGCATGTTACGGGACTAGACCAACCTACTCAACCTATTTTGGGACCTAACTAATTAATTTATTAAATAATTAAGTTTATTAGGCATAATATGTTAGATAAAATTTAAAAATGGTTTAGGGTTCGATCTAGCTATATAAACACATCCTTTTTTCCATTTTCATTAGAGAGAAGAATATTTTCTTGTTAAAAAATTCTTTAGGATGCATAGGAGAAGTCATGTATCCCAGAGATGACATATATTTTTTATCCTTATGAATAAAAACAACCTATTTAAAAACACCATTGACCAAGGGAGAGATTTAGGATTTGTCAGCTCATCTTTAAGGTAAGTATTCCTAACTCTTGCTCTTCTTTATTAGTAGATAGATTTGCATGTGTTATCTTATGAATAATTTTCTCTCTCCATGCATTAAGATTACCTCCAAATTAAATTGAGTATATTTATTATTTTCATGTTTAATTTTATGTTTATTATCTCCCTTTTTTTCATTTTCTTTAGTGAGCATTGGATTATATTTACTTTATTTTTTCATTTAATTTGATAAGAAAACATAGGACCTATTAGGGTTGTTGTGTGGTATTACTTGACTAGAGGCTTTAGAACACTATCTAGTGATATTTTGTGGTAAGATAACCATTATTTATGTCTATTAGATTCATATTGGTCATGACCCTAGTTATCTAAATGTACCAAAAATCAAAATGGCTAGTTTGATCTATCTTCTTTGAGCTAGGATTTATTTGTAGATCAGCTTCACTTTCCATTGTATATAACATGTCATATAGAGATTGATGATCTAAACCAAAAATATAAATAGAGCTAATATGACTGGAATTGATGAAGTATATCCTTAATAAATTCATCGATATTAATAAAAATGTTAGGAATTTTCCATATAAATAGGAAACATTTGAGACTATGCTCAAGACAAATATATAATAACTTTTCATATAAGAAGAAAGATCATGGATCAATTCTTATAAGGGTTTGAAGAAGAGGAATTAAAATAATAAATATTTATATATGGGTAGACAAATTTTTAATATTAGGTAAATTTCTATCCCAAATTTTTTCATATATAAGTATTACAAATTTTTTAGCTAAGTACAGAAATTGTGTGGGTTATGCATAGTTTTTTCAAGAGTCAACATAGGAATGCACAATTAATTTGAGTTGCCTATGGAAATGGATCAAGTCCATAATAATGTAAAAAATTGTATGTGTTTAAGAATAATAGGTAATATATAACATGTAAAAAAAGGGTGTGAAATATTAAGTGATGCAAAAAAATACATGTCAAATAAGACATAGGACACACATGTTGATGAGCTTGAGTATAATCAGATGGAAATATACTAAAATAATACATATAATCTTCTATAATAAGTCTACTTCATTAAATTTGTCATGAGTAGGTCAGTGGGTGAACACAATAAATGAGACATGTAACCTCTCATTTTTCCCATATAATAATGTATTTTTATATTAAATCATATTGTATATTCTATAATGATTATAAAGACTTTAATTCAAGAATTTTAAGGATTAGTCTTTGTGTATAAGTTTGAGTATGCATAGATTGAATGAATGGTTAGGTATATGCTAACTAAATTATTAAAGATAATTTGTTGTCTAATTTGTGTGTTTGATTTATACTGAGTCTATCTTAATAGTTAAATGAGATATTTTTCACATTTATACTATATGTTCCTTTCATATTAAGTGTATCAATGATGCTTTTATCCTTTAGGTGAGCACTTAATCTTAGGTTTATGTAATATTCAACCATTATTGAAGTTGTGTATGTGTTATTATAATTAGGGTTTAATTTATATTGGATTTATCATATTGCACTGCAAATAGGGACATTAATAAGGGATATGAATGTTGATAAATTGAAAGTGAAGAAACATTAAATAAAACAAATCCTGAAGGTCTATCTTTTTTTAGTATTTTTACTTTTAGGGTATGGGGTAGCATGATGGTGTTATAATAATTTTACACCTTTGTGATAATATTATAAGTTTACTATGTGAAATATTTAATGATGGGGTAATGAAAATTGAACTTACTATTTAATAAAGATTTATATAAGTTAAAAAAAACTTATGATGTGTAGATCTATAAATTGTTATGACAAACTAATGTTAATTTTATGAAACCAATAAAAAAATTATGTTATAATTCCAATGATAAAAATGTTTGCCTTAAACTTGACATAAAACCTAATTAAATAGTTTTCATAAATCTAAATTAAAATTCATGATATGTTGCATTATATGTCACTAATGTTGTTTATTGTTTTTCATGTTGAAGATAAAGGGGCACATAAATAATGAGCTAACCATTGACAATATGTTCTACCATAGTACCATTAAAAGGATTGAGCCAAACACATTTTCATGATATTAATAGTGAGGAATTATATTTATTATATTGATAATTATGAGGACTTATGTTGATGATTTGTTATTTTTTGGTTATGCTATTATGGATATAGAGGTTATTCAATGGTTAGGGTGGGAATACACCACCATGTTTTGGTACATGGGTATATTTACCTTTATTTCTATGTGAGTTTCATATAATTCTAATAACATGATTATAAGCAGTCATAAAATTATTTGAACAAATCATGGATTGCAATAATATTTTGGTAAACACAAAATTATTATTATTATTATTATTATTATTTTAAGGTTTTTTGTTTTTTTGGTTATTCTTGATACAACTATCTTAATATTATAAAACACACATTTTAAAATTTATTTTTTATTTATGACCATTATTATCAAATTTGATTTTTATGTTTTTTTAAATTATAAATTTCACTAATGTTTTGTACTTTTTTACAATTTGTAAAAAGATGGATGTGAACCTAGTAGGGTAACCATCAAAAATACATAGTGCCATATAAAAATTGAAAATATTGTGTTAGATACATATTTATACTATGAAAATTTATTTATGATATCAATGTATTTAAGGATTTGTGTTTCCACCTTGCTCTTTCTTTTATATGGTATCATGGATATAAAGTTTACTCAATGATTAGGGTGGGTATGTGCCACCATGATTAGGTGTGTGGGTTATTTCTCCTCTATCTCAAAATATGTTTCATGGAGGATCAATCACATTATTGTAAGATGCCATCACATTCTTTCTGTGAATCATGTACTCCAATATTTTTTATGTATGCAAAAATTTAATGCTTTCAGTTTTTTGGTTAAGTTTTTATGTATTATAGGTATATTTGTTATATCCATGCTTCATACTATTTTAGCATTGAATAAATAAACTTATATAAAGTGAAAATTTTTAAGTATGTCTACAAATATGCTCTTATGAATGCACTCTATTAAGCTTCTATTCATATGATACTACAGTTAAATTTGAAACATGCTCTTAACCTATCTTTTTGGAGTGGATATATGAAAAAATGTTTCTAATAAAATCCCACTAGTTTCTTGTTATAATTTTCAACATACCTATAATCCAAGGTGTTATTAAAGTATATGTTTTGTTGTTAAACACAACAAATAGAATGAATATTAGCTTCATTAAATAAATTAAGGATATAATGACTATAAAAATCAATTCAAATGATCCATAGTAATTAATGATTTGTATTTATTGTCAACATTATTTGTATTATAGAGATATATATTAATTTATTTTAGGGTTTCCATTTTAAAACATTTTAACTTAATACTACAAAAAATTAAAATTTTTACATAATTGTGTATTTTTTGATATTTCATGAATTATTTATATAAAATAATATATTTTTTAAATAATTAATGTAAATTCTATAATATACATCATCCTCAATTAATGATTTCCAATTATGGTCATCTTTTAACCATGTGCCACAATTATTTTTAATGACTTTAGTAGATGTTTCTGTCATAACTTCATATAATTTTAAATAGTTTGATAACATAATTTTAATATCCATTTTTTTCATATGCATAATTATTTGAAAAATAATAAAACCATATGAAATTTAATTGAGAGAAACATCTATAAAATTCAACAATATATCAGGATATAATGACAAGATCCTTATATAGTCACCAAAAAAATTAAATGTCCTATTATCTTATGCATTCACATTGCTTATGAAATTGGGAAATTTTATAAATTAAATTTTTTAAAAATGTGATTATATGGACTATAGTATGGAATTAGGACACTCATTTATTTTTATGGTCACATTCTCAATAGATATGCTAGGGAGTTTACTACTACTACATATGAAAAAAATATGCTTTTAGTAATTACTTTATGGATTTATAAACTTATAGACACCTAAATTTGTCACAAAATTCTTTTTCTTATTATTTATCCTAATTCAAATTAACTAAAAATATTATTAATTTAAACCCATTATAAATAATAAAATATGGTATTAGATACTTGGAAATGATATTTTTGACCTACTTTCATGTTAAATAACTTGTGTGGAACATGGATATTTTTTTTACTTCTTTCACATCTAATCATTCCCATGGGTCTGACCTTTTTGATTTGATTTAAATCATCTACATGAATTCCCTAGTCTATGTCTATCATGTTACAAATAATATTTAGACTATCTATATATCATCATATCAGTATTCTTACCTTCTAGACATAACCATGAAACATAAATTGTTAAAAAATTATAAACTTTTCCAAACCTAATAGACTTGTTCCATACCAAGTAATGGTCATTTTTAAATTTAAATCCTTATTATGGGTTGAGTGGTAATTTTTTAATGCTAGTGTTATGATAAAGTACAAAAATAATTTCATAAAAATATATAATATTTCTAAGCCTATTCTACATTTATAATTTGTTAAGAAATCCTACTATACACATCTACACATTCAAATTAAATGTCCTATTATTTCCCATTCAACCATCAATCATAAGTAGTAGGTCCTAAATAATTTTGGAATTCTTCAAGCCCAAGTCAAAGTTGTAATTTTAAAGATATATAATGCTAGATCATATATTTTAGTTATTAAAGGATAAATATTGCACACATACCCCTAATAGGGAGAACTACATGTGGTTTGAATTTCATATTTGGCCTATTATGTATGAGAAACTCAACCATTCATATGGTATTAATTGAATTAAAATCAACCCATCTTATTTCCCCTTTCTAAACCCAAACCTATTGTAGAATGTGTACCTAAGGTTTTATAAATGAGGTATGTTTATTTAATTATGTGCACATATAGTTCCTAAATATTCCACATAGAGACAACCTACAATAAGGTGCAATAACCTATGTAGAAACAAACAAGTAAAATTCACTTGGACAAAAAAATTAGGTTTCAAACACTAATACCTATTGGTACAATCTAAATTGGTATAATTATATCTAGGCATATCCAGAGACTTGGTTCCTAATTTGAATGAACCATAGTTTATTTTATATTAATTCATGTCATTTACATTTTAATATCAAAATAACACATTACATAAATAATTTAATATCTTATCCATTTAGGTATTTTCCATTTATATTAAGTGTAATTAATCTAATCATATTATGCCTTTACATTTAGATTCATTTTTATTGCTATATATCACATAATATGAATTTGTTCAAAGTTATATATTATTAGATCACACATTATATAAAATAAGGTAAAACATATTAGTGAATTCATTTATATACTGAACATATCCAAACCCTAGGTTTCCCTTAGGGTTTCATCTTTATTTTACTAGGATTTTACATTTATATACTTAAATTTGATCTTAAAATCTTGTTTTTGATTTCTCCTTCACATATGTCTTAAATCATATTGTATCCATCCTTAAAACCATAAGATACCTATGGTTTATTTCATATTAAAAGTAGGCTTTGTGTTTATTATTCTCCTTATTTTAGGGTTTAGTAATTTTAAAATGACTAGCCAATCTGAAATCCCTAATATTCCTCATCCTTTGGATTTCATATTATACAACCATGACATGCCTTATACTTATTATGATGAATGGACTAATGACCAATGTTGTGTGATTAATAATGATAAATATATATACAAATAATATTATTAAGAATGAAATGATCATGATTATGATGATTAATATCAATGGTATGATAGTGATATATATAATGAATAATAAAATGAAAAATAAACTTGAAATGGAATAACTTAATTTAACTACTTATTATTTACATTTTTATTTTATTCCCAAAATAGAATAAGAGGGAAGTAATAATGAATTACCCCATACTCTTTTTTATTTCTAACATTTCACTTAAATAGGAGTATACAATAACACCATGTATAAATTATGCACATGTAGATTCTCATGATGTTTTCTTGTAATGATATTTCCAACTGCATTGATGCTTCTATTAATATCAAAAATATTTATACTCTATTTTATTAATAATAATTTTATACATCTCTTCTTTTAAGGGAAAAAAATATGTTACTATTGTAAGATAAAATGATACACTTTTACCATCACTTCATGTAATAAATGATGTAAATTAATGTGTTGTTTCTCTCTCCTCCCTTTAAATTCAATGTTATAGTAATACTTACTATCCTAAAAATAAATATGAAATTATTTCTTTACATGAAGTTTTATTCAAACACAATGTGATGTTATTAATTCTCTTTCTTTATAACCAAATTATGGTGACAATTCTAAGCTATGCAATGATGCTTCCATGGAATATAATTTCAAGATATGCAATGATGTTTCAATATAATTAAATTTTAATAAATAAAATGATGTTTTTCATGAATCAATTAAACTTATAATGTGTTAAGACAAATAAATTAATATTTCTAAACCAATATTATTCCTACCAGTCATAGCATTTCTATGATGCATAGAAAAAGTGATCTCCAAAATTAAGCACGTTATATCACTTTATAATATATATTATGTGGTGCTAATATGAGTTATAATGTCACTTTAGGAAAACCTTTAACACAAGTCACATTAAATTATAATTATTCAACAATGTTTCTATGTATGCATACCCACCATGTTGATGAGTATAGAGAAACCTTATTTTGGAATTCAATTGGCCAAATAAAATAATTTAAAATCTCATTGTTTAGGGTGATTTAATAAACATCATCAACTATCTCAACAATAATTCTATTATCGATTGGTTATTCATGAAATTGTGAGAGGTGCCTAAACCCTCATGACAAGATTCACCAAATTATGAATCAATAACATATATAGGAAAGGTAATAATTATGAAAATTTAATGGAAAATAGAGGGGTTTTGAACCATACCTTCATAAATTATACTATAGTGGATGATTTCCCTATGCAATTTATCAACATTATAAATTGAGAATCATATCTGATCCCTTGATGTGGAGGTTAGGACATTTCTTGTCAGTTTTAAAATGACTAAATTGACATTATTAATAAATTTAAATGTGACATGAAATATAATAATGATATTTTTATCATATTTAAAGCTATTAAGATAATATCAAAAAGGAGGACTTTGAGATCATCATTGTTGGTCATATCCATTTCATACTTTCAAAATGTGGGAATGGGGAGAGAGTAGGTTCTTGGGTTTTGAGTTTCATCCTTTCATTAAGGGAAAAGGAATTGTGAAGGATTAATATTTTAATTGGTTTCACCATGGGATAGGTGAGGGATATTTATGAACCTATCTACTACAAAAATTTCAAATTGAGTAAATCAATATGGAAAACTTTGAGATTTGGGGGCTTGACTAGCTATATGGAAATGATATTGGGATTTAACCAAGTCTTATCCATAGATGTAGCTAAGGTGTGGGATAATTTAATTATCATATTGAATCAAATCACAATCATGATCTTAGAGGAATGAATTTCTAAGGTAACTAGTATTTCCTGCAAGGGATTCAAATATTTCAAGGACTAACACATACACAATGAGGTTAACCAAATATTATTCAAATTTGGGGAGTGAGTCCATGAATCCAAGCGTGTCTTCATATGAGTGTATTTAAATCATCCATGGGAGGATGTGTGTCTTAAAATCATGTGATGCATTAAACTATAATTTAAGATTAACCTTCCATATTCACACCACTTTTTAATTTTAAATCACTTTAGACACAAGAGGATCATTATCATTATTTTATACCTTTTTAAATCCTTGGATAACTATATTATGACATATTAAATGGAAAATTAATATTTGGTTCTAAATTATCCCCTTATATATCTTAATTCAAGTGAAAAGTTATTTATTTATCCTCGAGTGGGGAAAACTAGCACTCAAGAATTGTTGAGTGATGACATTGATACTCCTAGGGAGTGGATCAAAATTAGGTGGAATTTTTGGGGTTAGATAAGGAAACCTTACCCAAAAATATTCTTAATATGAATAATTTCAAGGGAAATCACATAAATAGTAAGGAAGGGAAAACCTAGACCCTAGAATAAGTTTAACAGGCCACTAGGGCCAAGGACACAAAGTCTCAATATTCTTAAAAATAAAATAATGAGTCTATTAGGTCTTATAACCCCTTATAATTATTGAATAAAACCACCCCATATAAGAATAATTATAGGGTCGAGGTGCTTATGGAAAAATTGGACAACCTTTAATTGGCCATTAGTAAGCAAAATCACCTGGAAAATAATTTGGTTCTAGAATCCATTATGATTAAGGAGGATATTTAGACATTTCAATTTTATAGAAAGAGAAAAGGATATGAGGGTAAAAATAAACCCACTAATGTGTTTAACCTATTTATTGAGTAAATACTCAAGTCAGACTAAGTTAAGGCTGAATTCAAACCTAAATTATGAAAGGATAAGGAAGGGAATTAGAGGGAGGTAGGGAAGAAGGACATTAGTAATTAAGATAAGAGAAACAAGGTAGTTTATGCTAAAAAAAGATGATAATTAGTGAAAGTAGTTATGATGGGCCAAGCAAGAGAACAAAATGGAGAAAGAATATCTACACATGCTAAGACAAGAAGAAATTAAAATAGCCTCTAATGGAGATAGATGAGGTATTAGGCTAGTTATAGAGGTTTTTATTTGTTATTTCTCTCTTTATAACTTTTTGGGAGGTTTTGATAACTTTTTTCTAAAGGTAGAGGATTTTTACTTAGCCTTTTTAGTGAAGTCCTATTGTTAGTGTTGGTTTTTTTTTTTTTTTTTGGTGTTGAATTTCTATATGTGATATTTTGCATAGGTTTAGGGGTCTTATCAAACCCTTTTTTTACCATTACCTATAAAAATTATAATTATCTATTTTTTTTTTCATGCCTAACTTCATATTGTTTCATGGCCATGTAGATATAGTAGTCACTTAACCCAATATTTACATTGTTTTTTCATAATCATGGATTATTATTATTATTATTATTATTATTATTCAAAGATTTACACAAACAATTAGAATGGTATATATAATATTGATTCTATAGTATTTTTAGTGTTTATTTATCTTACTTTTAAAATTTAAATTAGGTTTTCTTATCTAACTTTAATAATCAAAAGGTTAGTACATCCGCGTTGTAACATCTCACATGTCTAAAGTAAGGTTGTGATGAACTCATTTAAGATTATATTTTATGATTTATTAATAAATTACATTATTTAATTTATCAACCCTTATATTTGGAAAATCAACTTATTTTTATCAAGGTATTATTTCTCCACTTAATGAAATGGATATTTATGATTTTTATCCTTATTTTGAGAGTCTATATAGATGTTTTCACCTATGCCTTTGATCTCAATTGTGAATCACATAAGGTTAAAAATTTAAGGGATTCAAGACCACCTAAACCTAAGAAGGAAACTCTCCTTAAGGAAATGGAACTAGCTTCATATCTATTAAACCAAAATATTCCAATTAATGTCCTTAATAAAATTAAAGAATCAAAGGACATGGGTTACAAGGCAAAATCGAATATAAAGGCACCTATTGCTAATAAGAATCAACACATTAAGTTTAATAGTTTAAAATATTGACTAAGTTATATTTTATAGATATTAATTGATAATAATCTAATCAAAATACCTTTTTATTATTATCACCCTCTCCATCACCTAAAATTATTTGGGGTAAGACATTTTCTCAAATATCATTGCATCAATGGACATCAAGACAAAAATTTATATTCATTGTGACAAAAGATTGCACAAATTATGGATGGAGGGTTATTACATTTGATTAAGTTGACAATAGTTAAATAATGACCCTTATCCAAATTTTTCTAATTCTCATTATAGGGATACCAAGATATCTTAATACATTATTACCAAGGATCAAATGGTACATTAGGATTTTATGGAAAGTAATACAAGGAGAAGATATTTTTTTAGTTCAAATTTCAAAATGATCAATGTTTCTAAAGAAGTTCATGTCAAAAAAAAAAGGTAATACAATCCTTTATTATATTTGAATATAAATAATGCATTTTTATAAATGATAAAACATCAATACAACACATGTAAAATTATATCTCCTAAGGACTTGAGATATAGTGATCAATGTCTACAACATATAATATTTATGAAAAAACTAGGTGGCATGTTACTATACCAATTTACTTAGGGCCTAAGATAGTTGACACATTATTTTACATACAAAATACTATTCCACAAGCAAATATCACATTGGGGAAATCCTAGTTATAAAAAATGGGAAAAAAATGTTGCTAAAATTCATATAACTATCTCTTGTACCTTCCAATATGGTTTACATACATATAATAAATATATATCAAGCAAAAAAAGGATACAATTAAATCATATCCCACACAGATTTGGGTAAAAAATATAAATTAATAATTTAAATATCAAGGAAATAAATAATTAAATGACAGTACCTAACAAGAACATGAAAAATAGCCATTCAATATTATCAAGGGTTAGATACATAAGTTAACATTAAATATTTCATATGATTATTATGCATAATTCTTATTTCCAATTGGTTAATTATATATTTTTTTAATGTATTTTACACATATATTGTTTTTAATTCCATAATATTTTATGAATTTAAAAAAAACAAGTAAATAATTAAACTTAGAATAAAGTAGGCTCTTCATTAGTGGTTAATTTTTTATTATTCTTACTCATTGCATAGGTATTTAACTTATACTTTAGAGTCCATTATATACACAAGCTTAGTGTAATAGTGTATTTAGTGCATATATTTTTTAAATACACACGTTTTAATAGAGTGGTGACAATTTTTGGTATTCCATATGAGTATCTTATTCATATAGAGACATTTCCATCTCCACCCCCACCACCACTACAAATTTAGTTATTCCACCTATTCATGATTAATTTTATTCAATCAAATATATAACCTAATGTTGATTCCTTAATATGTATCATAGGTGCTTAGAGTGTTTAAATAAAACTTCTAATTTTAGAATTTAGAGAATTTAATGCATGAGTTATGGGTTTTGATAATCATGTTATCTATTGATGGAATCATGGTGAAGCAAATGGACTATTTCACAATATTTATAAAGTTTGGTGATTGGGAGCCACTTTGGACTATATATTTACATAGAATGAAGCAATATTAGCTATTATTAGTGAATTATGATCAAAGTTAATCTAAAATACTAATTTAATTTGGATATTTATAATGTTAATTAAGCTAGAGTGATCAAGTTAAAAAAGGAACAAAAGGAAGGGTAAGGCAGAAAAGAGATATTATTGATATTTATCCCAAACATCATGACAAAGCTCAAATGTCCTCCAAGTATGTACTTAACCAATTTATAATATGAAATATCATGAGCTCAAATCTTACTACACATCAGGAAAACATCTAAGGGATGAAAATTAATGTGAATAATAACTTAGTTCACTTTAAAGATCTACCCCTGTAAGCAAAAAAAATTACCCCAAAAGAAATAAGAGTAAAGGAAACAAAATTAACTTGAGAAATTTAAGTAAAATTAGCATTAACACAAGTTAAAAACTCTATAATTAAAATATGCACACCAAGATTTCACAAGAACCATTCAAATATAGAAATGAGAACAAGCAAGTAAGAGACAAACCATAATAACAAATGACATAAATTAATATGCATAATATTTGAAAAATTCCTTGCTTGCATTAATTTCTCAAAATTTTACAAAAATTTTTGGCTCAAAACTCCCTCAACAACCTAGCCTTTATCTTCATTTTGTGATTTTTCAATCTTGCCAACACTTCTATGAATGAAGAATATTTGGTATACATTATGTCATATGGTCCAGGCCAATGCTCATAGGTCATGTTGATACCTTTTTATTTTAAGTGATTCAAAACCCTTTCCAAGGGTCCATCTATCTCAATTAAGCAATTTGAATATTTAAGGAGGTCTTATGCCTAAAGATAGTTTCTATATTTTCCCATTGTTAAAACATAGTCCTACTAATGGTTAAGGGGAAGGTATGGAGTAGCCCTTTCCTCTTGCTTCTACACACACCATCTATGCCATGGAATAATTGATATGAAACTTATTGTTGTGCCAAATTTATGGGCACATGGACTAGGATCCTAAGGGGTTGACTCAAGGTCCCCTAAATTTTGATTATAGTGCAATCTAGATATAGCTAAATGTCTTTAATGGTCTCAAAATATTTCTTGGTCAGAGGGGTAACTCTTATCATTGGAATTCTTGTGATGTATTTAACTAAGGTTGGGTAAAAAAAATCACAAATGAATTGAATATGGTCGATGTATTTGAATATATGCAATATTTTGAGACTACTCGCTTTCCCTTAGGTGACCATTCTTTAATGATAAGAATTTTGGTCGTTGCTATTAGGACATATAAAAGGTATGACATCATGTATAAATGGTTTTTGGTCTTATTATTTATTGTAGATAAATTTCTCTTCAAGCAAGTGTTGATCATCTCACCTAAAGGGGTAGTGAGTTCATTTTTAACCATGAAGTACATAAAAGGGACCCAGAGTTTGTCAACATAGGTGGTGGAGGGATTACCACACAATATATTCATTAATGTCATTATCATCCTAATCTTGGCCCTAAATTGGCTAAATGGGATGTTCCCATTGAGGTCAGAAAACACATGATTCCTAAAATATAACCATGGGGTAAGGATGGTCTTTTGGTCATTTTTTTTAGCCCATTCATTAATTGTAGGTACATCCACCTAGGGTTTGGGTAACTTATAGTAATTTTCAAATGTTATAGGAGAAATATATGTAACTTTCCTAAAGATATGATCATCAACTAACATATCCCAATCAATTTTATTATCTTTGAAGATATGACAAATAACACCAATGCAATGTAATACCTCTAGTTTTGTCGCCACATAATAAAGGCTTGTCATATTAATGGAAACCAAGTCATAGTACCTTCTCTTGATTGATTGATTATTTTCATCTTCCCTTGTGATGGCTTCCAACTCTTCAAGGGCCCATAAAATCTTGGACCAGTTGTTAACCCCTATGTTTAGAATCACCACATCAAATTTCATGTCTTTGAAGCTTATTACCTATAAATTTATGGTTGTATAGAGCTTTATATATTCTTTATATTATTTTTGGGATGCCATGAATATGAGTTTGATAAATTTCTCACTAGTGGTCTATAGTTTGATCCTGGATCAATTTTCACTTGCTTAGATGATGGTTTACTTACTTAGACTTGATTGTGATAAATTTAGGATCAAATTAAGGTTTTTGTAGATGTTAGGGCTTTTTAGCAGCTTTAATGGCTATGGTTATTTTTACTTAATTGAGTTTTGTGCCTTAGATTTTCATTCAGATCATGTATTTATATCTTCACCCTTTTGATCCCATAACATCTTTGGATTTGTCATTTCTATTTATGTGGTGTCTATGTGGAAATTTTGAGGAAAATTACTAATTAATGTTTAAAACATGACCATTTCTCTTTGAAAATCTATTTTTACTTTGTACTATCAAATCATGTTTGATTGAATCAATGTTGTTCATTGATCTTGATCTTGAGAGTCAAATACCATTGTTCAACATTTATACATGGCCTTGAGGTTATGCCACTTAGAAGTCTCACATGCCTTCTAAGCTCTATTGAAAAGTCTTTGTTGATTTTTCACCATTAGATTTAATGGGTATAAATAAACACAAGCCATTGATCTCTAAAAGGTGATTGGGATTTAATGTGTACTAAGCCTCGAGGTTATGCCACTTGGTAGTCCTATAAGACCTCCAATATTTTCACTCTATTAGTCTTGCCAATTAATGTGTTTTTTCCATGTGGTAGTCTCATGTTTGCTTGAGGTTCTATTGAAAAGTATACCCTCATCCCACACCATCCAATCATCATCATCTAAATGAATGTAGGCCATTTTATTTTGATCCATGGGATGGACTACCATTTGTTATTATAAAGTATTTTTATAATAAGGTGACAGTTGTCACCCTCTCACTCATCTAGGGCCCAATTTGATGTTTTGACTCATCTCGTGTCCTTTGATCAATCTCATTCAAGTGAATTATATTGTTGATCATGTAAAGATGCATAATGTTTACGTAAGAGTTGGGACACATAAAGAACATATGTTAAATACTTTATACTATGGTTTTATTTCTTATTAATGAACATAAAATAAACCTTAGGCTAAAATTTTTAGGCAAATCTTAGAACACAATAAAGGGGGACCCCATGACTAATAATAAAAGGACTTAACATAAGGTTTTTAACCTAAGTTTTTATCATATTAATAAATAAGACAAAACTTTAGTGTAAAATATCTAATCTAAATTTTTAATTATAAAACCCCATGAATAGAAAAGACATATCATAATCTTGTAACATAATAAAAAGACCCTTCAAATAATAAATTCATAACATAAGATTTGAGCTTAAGGTTTTATTATATTAATAAATATAATTAAAACCTTACGGTAAAAATTTAGGTTAAGTCTATGTTATAGTAAAAGGGCCCCATTTATTATTAATATTAACCTCACACCATTGGATCAAGGTGATCCAAGTGAATTCAGAACATTGATCTCAATCCATGGGGTCATGCAAGATTGGTCCTGCAGATCAAGGCTCTTGACTTTTCAACTTTATTTCACACCATTCGATTAACTTGGTCTGATTAGACATGGGTTGTTGATCTTGTAAAGATGAAAAATATTTAAGTTAGGAATATAAATTATATGAAAATTATAATAAATCCTTAGGACTAAGTTCTTATTTATTTTAATAAACATGAATAATACTTTAAGACTAAGATTTTAGTCTAAGTTATAACAAAAAGACCATGCATTATTCATATTAAGCTTAGGGATGTAATAAAAAGACCTTGTAATGATAAAGTTAGACCATGTTAAGGTAAAAGGGAACAAGGGACATGGGATATAAAGGTGACCAGGCATATAGTTTTTAGACTAAGGTTTGGTCATGTTAAACAACATGACTAAGCCTTTGTATAAAAATTGAAATAAGTCTATGGCATTTTAAAAGTATTCCCATGTAATCTGTTCCCACAAGTTTTGAATTTGAATTAAGGGGTCTAATTTAGAGTTTCTTGAATAGGGGTTTTAGGATGATAAAAATGAAATCAATATTGAATTTCCATGGATTAAAGCCTATTAAAATGTTAGTTTAGGATTTAACCATAAAATATAGGAACACCCTATTCAAGAAGTGTTTCATCAAACCTATAACTTAAAACATGAAGAGCAAACATTAGAAATTTTAGATAAAGTCAAACCAGAGACATGAAAAAATAATCAAACCAAGTCATGATGTGGATGATATTCAAATATAAATAATGTGCAAACATGCTAGTGACACTCTAATCAAGTGACTTTTCAATTATAAGGTACAAATTTGCATAATTTATCAAAAGGGTCCCTATTTTTTAGAAATGGGTGTATGTTGACCTCAATAAGTGGTGAATTCTAGGGGAACATAAAAATATGTTATCATTAAGAGACTCTAGTTTTAGAAAATAACTAGACTACTTATATTACTTGATCAGTGTCATTATAAAGATTAATTCATGGTTAAAACAAGTCTTGTACTTGTAGAATTACGATCAAACATAAAAACCTAGCCATGTTATGTGTGTGTTTTGATTCCACTTATTGTTTTCCATGAGATTTAGGGAACAACTTATACATTTCATGAATTTAACCACTAACATTGAGTTACATCCTATTTAGCTATCCATTAAGAACTGTGCTTTAGCTTAGGGAAAGCTTGGGCATTTCTATGCTACCAGCTAGGTATCCATAGCCTCGATAGAGATGCCTTCGGATCGAATCAAGGTCTTACTCTATTGCTATCCTAGAATCCATAGCCCTAGTGGATATTATCAAAATAACCTTTACTTGGAAAGCTTTTGATTTTATAATAAGCTCTTATTTTTGTATGTTTAGATCATTTTAGCTCTCTAGCAAAGGTTGGGAACCAAGTTAGCCAGGTTTCAAGATTTGGTCAAATGTTTGATCTTCAAAAAATAACCTATAATTATGACCTTTGTCCCAAGAAAGGATGTTTGTTAAGTGTAAGCATGACTACGTATTAATAATTCAATATTTCATCCCATATATGTAATCCTTCTTGAAACCAAGCTTAGATCAAAACATTGTTTAAAGCTTTATGAAACAACCAACCTATCCATTAGTCTTGACAAGTTTCTCTAAACTATAACATTAAGCTCATATTTCAAACCCATGATTAGCATATGTTTAAGATTCATACCTTAATTTTTGAACTATGGAGTTATTAATTATTTAAGTGAATTTTGAGATGAAGGCTATCTAAAAGGACATATTAGAAGTACATAACAAGGTAGAGAAAGTAAACACATAAATAAAAAAGCAACACAATAAGAAACAAAGGAAAAGGAAACAAATATATACAAACTTATGTAAAAACAAAGAATAAGAAGGAAAAATAGAAATAAACTAATATATCCTACCTAAACTAACTCTAACTATCCTTATATTTTATTCCATGAAGACCCTAGGGAAACAACAAAAAAATAGTGATTAAGGTACTTCCCATTAGTGGGTAGTGTGAACTCTACTCCTTTTAGGTATTTTAGCTTGAATGTGTTGTCTCCAAGTATATTGGAAATCTATTAGGGACCTATCCACAAAGGTGTAAACTTTCCATGTTCACCTTTAGGTTCATATGTCTTATCCCAAATAAAAACTAAGTTTCCTTGCTTGAACACCTTTATTTTTGATTGCTTATCAAACCACCTCTTTATTGTGGTTTGGTGCCTGATACAATTAGAAAAAATATATTATCATGCATCTTCCATCTGAATAATGTCAAGCAACCTTGATCTTGATAATTCTTTATCCTCCTTTATGTATTCTTGCATGAATTTGTATTTTGGTAACTTGAGGGTGATGGGAAAGATGGGCTCTTAGCCATAGACTATAAAGAATGGAGATGCCTTGAGATCTTGTTTGATCCTAATTCAGTCTTCCCAAAGGGCATACTTAATTATTATATTCCATGTCTTAGGCTTTTTTACTATAGGCTTCTTTATTTCCTTCATCAAGTTCTTATTAGTAGATTCACATAATCCATTACCTTGAAGATAATGTTTGGATGAGAACTTGAGAATGATGATATTATCATATGTCAATTTTATCATCTCTATGGATATAAAAGTAGATGAATTATCATAGACCAAATAATAGGTGTCCCAAATCTCGTGCATATGTTTTCTTCTAAACAATTGATCACTTATTTAGTTCTACACTATTTAGTTACCACTACCTCAATCCATTTGGTGTAGTATTTAATAGAAATTAGAATGTATTCATGACCTTTTGATGAATTGGGGTTGATTACCTCCATGAAATATAGTACCCACTAAGCAAAAGGTTTATCTACCATAACTGGTTGCAATGGCATGGTTGCCTTAGGCTATTTTGTGATAAAGACTTGATATGAATGGCACTACCTTACATGTTTATGAGAATCCTTGAAGATTTTGAACCAATATTTTTTACCTCTAAGGATTTTATGGGTTTTTTTCCTTCCATATGGGTGTCCACTTCCTATATTCTCATGAAAATTGCTCATGATTTTAGTTATTTCTTCTTTGGATACACACCTCAAGTAAATGCATTCAAATTTTTTCATGTACAACACTCCATATTTAATTAGGTAATGGGATGCCTTGAGTCTTCGGGATCTTATTTTCTCCCTATTCATCCTTATATGATAATTTTATTTTATTAGTAGATGGATAATAAGATCATACCAATCATTGGATTGAAAACTTTTCTATTCAACCTGTATGACACTTAGCATGGGGTTAGTATTGGAAATCAATTGAATTAGACCTTATCACCTTACCAATTTTATAGTCTTCATTTCAATCTCATATTCTTGAAGCATAGACATCCACTTACCTCTCCTTTCTCCAATATCATTCTAACTTAGCATAATCTTGGTGGTAAGGTCTTATAAGATTACATGCACCTTATTCCTAAGAATGTAGTGCCTAAATTTATTCACCACATTGACTGATACACATACCTTCTATAAATTCAATAATAATTTAACTAAGCATTCTTAAATTTAATTCTCATGAAAGCAATTGGATGATCACATCCATAAATTTTTTGAGTTAAAACTACAGCAATAATATGATCAAAATCAAAGGAATAAAGGTAAAAATCTTTGGATAAGTCTAGACTTATCAGGATGGGAGCTTGTCTAATAATTTCCTTGATGTTCTTAAAATCCTTCTTGGTTTCTTTGTTCTAAGTGATTTTTACATCTTTCTTCCACATATCATTCAAAGGTTTCACTATTGCTACAAAGCTAGAAATAAACTTTCTTACAAAATTAATTTTGCCAAAGAATGACTTTAGTTCTTTCCCACTATTTCCCACTATTAAGAGGCTATATTTTTCCTCAGTCTACAAAGATTCCATCCTTAGTGATAACATGACCTAATAGTTTTTCCTCAGTAACATAAAAAATAATTTTCTTTAGGTTAAGATAAATCCTATACCTCTTACACCTTTTAAATACCTACTATAAATGCATGATGTGGTCCTCCTTATTCATAAAAAATATAGTTAAATCATCCATGTATATAATAATACATTTACCTACCAAACCTTGGAAATCATGATCCATGACCCTTTAGAATTTTATCCCTATATTGATCAGCCCAAAAGGCATTTTTTTAGGTAAGCATGCCCCACTTGGTAGTAAAAGGAATTTTTATCATATCTTTTTATTTCACTAACACCTTGTTATACCCTAAAAACCCATCAAGAAAGGACATCATGGCAGAACCAAAAATACTTTGTATCACTTTGTTAAGAGAAGGTAAGGGTAATTATCTTTCTCAGATGTACTATTTAGGTTTCTAAAATCAATGCATATCTTGATTTCACCATTTTTATTTCTGATTAGGAATAAATTAGCAACCTAAATGGAATGCCTTATGTGAAATACAATCTTGGCATCTAAGAGCTTCTCAACTTCTTTATATATTAGTGGTTCTAAGACTAGGTTGACATCCCTCTACTTTTATTTGAAAGGTTTATTGTTTTCTTTCAAAGGTATGGTGTGAGTTATGACCTTAAGATCAAATATATTTAGGTCATCATAGGACCATGCTATGATATCTTTATATTTGGTTAGAATTTCTTCAGATCTTTTCTTTTCTACACTTGTACATGTACCAATATTAACCAACTGAGGTTGACCTTGAAATCCAAGATCAATTACATAGTAATCCTTCCCACTTACTTCAAAAGTCTTGGTAGCCTCAGCTAATTTATTAGAATCAAATATTCTCTTTAAGGTTATCATGCCTTTTGGGATCTTATTTTCATTCAATTAAATGAGTTTATCTTTAGGTTTGCTTTCAATGACTTCATCATCAAGGAGATTGGCTTCATCAATAATGTGACCATCAAATACTCTTGAACTAGTCAAGAAATATATGATACATTGATCATCAATAAATACTTGCAAGTGGTTGACATTATCAAGCACTGAGGGACATAAGACCAACTCAATATTAAGGTTTGGGAAGTCATGGTTTGGCATAAGGTTGGTTGCAACTGAGGCAAGCTCATCAACAACCTTGTTTTCTTCCCTAAAGATGGAAATAATATTAAAAGCATTATAATATTCAAGTCAATCCTAGAATCTAAACTTATACCTCTTTAGATATGATAATTTGCATTGATATTTAATCCTTACTTGATTGAATAGTATATCTAAGTCACCATAAACTAAAATTTATTTAACCTTATGTTTGACTAAAAATTATAACCTAATAATCAAAGCTTCATACTCAGCTAGATTATTTATGTAAGGAAACTAAAGTCTATAAGAAACATGATATTCTCTACCAATAGGGTTAGTTAGAATAATTCCTACCCTAGATCCAAACTTACACCTTGTACTATCAAAATGTAATTTACAAAGACCAAGCAAAGCATTAGAAGTCTAAGGATCACATACCTTATAGGTCTCAAGAGTAAATCCCAAACTTAGCATCCACCATGTTTACCCTTTCATTGATTTCATTATATTAAGTGATCATACATTTCATTTTAGGCATCCTTCCATGGCAACCACATATGTGAAAAATATGTTAACATATAACCATTAAAGCTTTTAGTTAAGTCTCTACTCAATATCATATTGTAAGCATCATTAATGTTCACCACTTGGATATCTATGAATTTTTAGATCCTAGGTTCTGAGGTAATCTACATGTAAACATTCAATAATTCACCAATCACTTTGATTCTTGATTTATCTAATTGAGTCACAACTCTATCAGACTTAATAGGAGTCAAACCTAATTATTCACAAATACCCTTAGACATTATATTTACAGATGCATAAAAACATAATAAATAATTATACTAATTTCTACCAAAGATCCTGACTATAAATAGGATAGGAGGAACATTTTCGTTGATTTTGTGTATTGCAACATTAGCATGTGTAGACATTTGAGACTTATTGAGATTTTTGGACAAACATTCCAAAAACAAATCTCTATTTTTAGTAATTTGTGTCAACTCATAAAAGGTAATGTTACCCTCGATATTTTTCCTATCCTCTAATATGTTATACCCAGTCCTATTTGTAGAACTAGATGTATCAGCACTAGCTTTAGAAGTACTTCCTTTATGAGGCTTTAGATTATTATCTGAGGTAGTATTAAGGGGAGTCTTGAAGTTATTTAGAGGACTTGAAGTGGTCAATGGTTGTTTTTTCTCCCTATTTATTATAGGTTAAGTCTTCTTCAATAATCATTTAAAAGTATGAATCTCTTTAGGAATATCCTCAGCCTCATTATCCTCTTGAATAGGGAACACAAATCTCTCTAGCATGAGCATTGAATCTAGAGACCTGGATGACCTTGAGGAACTAGATATACCTACATCACAATAATTATGAGGGAAAACTTCAAAATTATCATATTCTTCTTGTAAGTCTTCAAATGTATTAAAAAAATCAACACAATATATTTCCCCATGTTTAGAGATATAATGAACTCTATAATAGTTAGGTAAAGTAACATCAATAATATTTATATCAGGAATATTTTTTATATTAGATGTCTCATTTTTTCTTTTTTTTATGGTAGATATCATTATAAAATATATTAGTGGGATTATTAAACCTTTCAAAAGAGTAATTCATACCAGAGATTTCTCTAGTATTACTTAATTTTACAACTGAAAGAAGTCAATGTTAAGCTTTTGAACCATCTTGAGGATAGAGTCACTCTTATTCTTTAGGGCCTCAAAATTATGAATTTTAATTTTAGAATTATCTATAATAATCAAATCTTTTTGATCCTATGGATGTGATCCATGGGTAGCATTATTCAATAATAAGTTTTGAGTAAGATGAGCATGTCTCAAAGGTAGTTAGTTCATGACTAGAAGTTGGTTTAGGGTAGGAAAATTTTGGTTAGCATTAGGAATAACATTCAAAATAAGAAAATTTGGATTGTAATTAGGAATGGACTAAGCTAATTTTCCTTGGGGTTTCATCTAGTAATTAATAATCATAGACTCATCATAATCTAAATCTAATGTGTACATGGGTCTAATAGCTCTCTTTATGAATATATAATTCATAGGATCTAAGGAATCCTTATAGATTACCAAGGATAAAACCTCATAAAGTATATAAGGACCTATAGTATTAATAAACATTTTTTATAACCTTGCATTGAAATCTCTTATGGGCTCATTTGCATCCCTTTTCACTGTGGTGAATATTGGTACATGATACAAGGATAAATAATTTTACCAAACTAGTCAATGAAGATGTTAAAATCAACCCAACTTAAAAATGAGATTTTTAGGGAGATTTATAAATCATTCATATGTAGCATCTTTAAAATTGATATGAAATAGTCTACATGATACATCTTCATGAGTGACATTTAAGAATCTCAAAGTAGTTTTGAATGATTTAATATGTTCGTTAGTTGTTATAATGCCTTTAGAACTAATTCTTGGAAAAAAATTTATGATTATGAGGAAGGTCATGTAACACACCTATCACATTGATCAAAGATCCACCTAGCTAGGCCATACCTTGATAAGGATCAAATGAAGGAGTAGCATGAATCAATGAATTTGGTAAGGATTTTCCACTTACCTTTTTCCTGCCTAGCTCTTCTATGGACTTATAATTAAAGAAGAGGTACCCTAGTATTTGAACATGACCTTGTTTTGATTCTTGGTAATTATATCTTGATAACTTTGAATCCTATTTGAAATATGATGCATCAATCATATCTTTATAGAGAATAATGATTAGAAATGCACACTAAGCAAATTTTACAAATATTCATACAAAGGATAACAATATTTAACTAAGTTAGGTCAAAGCTATATCCAAAAATGTAATTATGATCAATATTTACATGTTTAAGTTCAAATTACTCAAATTATATATCAATATTTAATCAAAAAAAATTTCACTAAACTCAAACCTATTGGGTTAATAAATATAAATCTATCTTTACCATAATTCAACATATGTCTTCAGAGAATGTCAATCTTCATCTAAATAAGCAAAAAGTCTAGTATAAAATAGTGAATATCACCAACCTTTACTTGATTATGTTTAAAGAAACAAAAATATTCAAATAGTAGAGTGATCTTTAAACAAAATTCACAAAAACTAGTAAAGATACTATAAATCTACAAATAATTGGCCCTCCTTCTAGTGCCAAAAAAGCTCTACTTATTGATGACTTAATATATATCACATGTGCTCAGAGTGTTTAAATAACACTTATCATTTTAGAATTCATATAATTCAGTGCATGAGTTGTAGGTTATGATAATCATGTTATTTATTGATGGATTAGAGGTAAAACAAGTGGACTATTTCATAATATTTATAAATTTTGGTGGTTGGGAGCTACCTTGGCCTATATCTTTGCAAATAATGAAGAAATATTAGCTAATATTAGTGAATTATGATCAAATATAATCTAAAATACTAATCTAATGTGGATATTTACAATGGAAATTAAGCTAGAGTGTTCTAGTTAAAAAAGGAGAAAAATGAAGGGTAAGGCAAAAAAGAGATGTTGATCTTTATCCCAAACATCATGACAAAACTCAAATGTCCTCCAATTATGCACTTAACCAATGTATAATATGAAATAAAAAGAGATCAAATATTAATACACATTAGGTAGCCATCTAAAGGATGAAAAGTAATGTGAATAAGAACCTAGTTCACTTTGAATATCTACCCTTACAAGGAAACAACATTAGCCTAAATTCAAGAAGATTAAAGGAAATGAAATGAACTTGAGAACTTTCAATCAACCTAACATTAACACAAGTTAACAACTCTACAATTAAAATATGAACACCACGATTTCACAAGAACAATTCAAATATATTCATGAGAATAAAAAAGTGAGAGAGAAACCATAAAAATAAATGACAAATGAATATAGACAATCTTTGTAGAATTCCTCACTTGCATTAATTGATCAAAAGTTTACATAATTTTTTGGCTCAAAACTCCCTCAACAACCTAGCCTCTAGTTTAATGTTATGTTTTTTCAATCTTTCTAACACTTTTATGAGTGAAGAAGCTTTGGTATACATTATTTCATATGCTCTAGGCTAATTATTATAGGTCATGTTGATCCCTTTTGCTTTCAAGTGCTTCATAACCCTTTTCAAGGGGTCCCACTATCTCAATTCATCAATTTATAGATTAAAGGAGGTATTATTCTTAGAGATAGTTTCTATATTATACCATTATTGAAACACAGTACTACCAATGGTTAAGGGGAAGGTATGGAATAACCTCTTCCTCTTTCTTCTACACACATCATATATGCCATGCAATAGTTGATATACCACTTCTTGTTCTACCAACTTTATGGTCATGTGGAATAGGAGCCTAAGGGGTTGACTCAGGGTCCCCTTAATTTTGATTATAGTAAATCTAGATATAACCAAATTTCTCTAATAGATTCAACATATTTCTTTTTTAGAGGGCTAACTCTCATCATTGGAATTCCTATGATGAATTCAGCTAAGGATAGGTAAAAACAATCACAAATGAATTGAATATGGTCCCTATATTTGAATATATATATATATATATATATATATATATATATATATATATTCAAATATAGGGACCATGAATATATATATAATTTTGAGTAATATTGGGAGGCTATTTTCTTTCCTTTAGGTGACCATTATATAATTTTGGGAAGTTTGGTGGTGGCTAGTAGGGAATCCAAAAGGTATGACATCTTGTAGAAATTGTTATTGGTCTTCTTCTTTATTGTAGAGAACTGTCTCTTCAATAAAGTATTGATCATTTCACCTAAAGGGGGAGTGAGTTATTTTTTGACCATAAAGTACATAATAAAGACCCAAGGTTTGTCAACATAGGTGGTGGAGGTATTCTCACACAATATACTCATTAATTTCATTATCATCCTAATCTTGACCCTAAATTGGCTAATTGGAATGTTCCCATTGAGGTCAAAAAACACAGTTCTCAAAATACAATCATGGGGTAAATATGGTCTTTAGGTCATTTTTCTTGGCCCATTAAATTATTTTGGGTACATCCACCTAGGATTTAGGAAACTTATGGTAATTTTAAAATTCTAAAGGAGAAATATAGGCAACCTTCCTAAAACTACATTCATGAACTAACATTCCATGATCAATTTTACAATCTTTAAAGATAATAGCAATAACATTAATATAATGTAGTACCTTTTGTTTTTATATCACATAATAAAGTCTTATCATCTGAATGGTGAACAAGTCATAGTACCTTCTCTTGACTGATGCATTCTTCTAATATTCACTTGTGATAGGTGGTAACTCTTCAATGACCCATAAAATCTTGGACTAGCTATTTCCCCCTATGTTTAGAGCCATTGTGTTTAATTTCATGTCCTTAAATATTCTCCCCTCTAAATTTATGGTCAAATAGAGATTTTTATCTTCTCTATATTATTTTTAAGATACCGTGACTGTGAGTTTGATAAATTACTCACTAGTGGTCTGCAATCTGATCCTAGATCAATTTACACTTGTTCAGAAGATGATTAACTTACTTAGACATGATTTTGATCAATTCATGATCAAATTAGGGTTTTCATAGACATTAGCTATTTTTTATAGCTTTAATAGTGATAGATATTTATACTTATGTGAGCTTTATGCTTTATATTTTCATTTATATCATGTATTTATACCTTCACGCTTTTGATCCCATAAGATATTTAGATTTTTCATCTATGTTTATGTGGAATATATATGGAAATTTCATGGAAAATTACTCATTAATGTTTAAAAACATGATATTTACCCTTTGAAAATATGATTTTACTTCACATTGTTAGATTATGTTTGCCTAGATCAATGTTATTCATTGATTTTGATCTTCAGATTTTAACACCATTGGTTAATGTTTGTACATGGACCTATCATTATGCCACTTGTTAATCTTTTACACCTTATGATCTCTATTGAAAAGTCTTTTTTTATTTATAACTATTAGATTTAGTGGGTATAAATCAATGCATGTTGTTGATCTTTAAAATGTGTTGAGGGTTTAATGTGTACTAGGCCATGAGGTTGTATCACTTGGAATTCTTACATGACTTTAGATATTTGCACTCTATCATTATTTCTAGATAATTCATCCTTTCCACATGTAGTCTCACATTTTCTTAGGGGTCTGTTAAAAATTCTACCTCATCCTGTATCATCTAGTCATCATCATCTGAATGAATGTGGTTCATTTGATTTATATACATAGGATGGACCACCAATGGTTGTTCTAAAGTATTTTTCCAAAAAGGTGACACTTATCACCTTATTTATTATCTCAGGCCTAATTTAAAATTTTGACTCATCTTGCATAATTTGATCAATCTCATCTGAGTGAATATAAATTGTTAACCCTGCAAAGATGCATAATGTTTAAGGGTCAAGATACATAAAGAACTCAGGTTAAATACTTTATACTATGGTTTTATTTCATGTTTATGAACATGAAGTAAACCTTAGGCTAAATTTTTTAAGCTAAGATTAGAACACAATAAAAGGGGGACCCCATGACTAATAATAAAAGGACTTAAAATAATGTTTTTAACCTAAGCTTTTATCATATTAGTAAATACACCAAAAATTTAGGGTAAAATATCTAAGATACGTTTTTTAATGATAAAACCCCATGAATGACAAAAACATATCAAAATATTGCAACATAAACAAAGGACCCTTTGAATAATAAAGTCACAACATAAGATTTTAACCTAAGGTTTTATTGTATTAATAAATATAATTAAAACCTTAAGGTAAAATCTTAAGTTAAGTATATGTTATAGTAAAAGGTGACCCTTTAGTCTTAATATCAATCTCATGCCATTATATTTAGGTGATTTGAGTTAACATGAACCATCAATCTTGATCCTTGGGGTTGAATGGGATTGGTCTTATGGATCAAGTCTCTTAAATTTTCAACTTTATCTCACACCATTCAATTAACTTGGTCTGATTAGACGTGGGTCATCGATCCTATAAAGATGAAAACTATTTATGTTAGGACTATGAATTAGATGGAACTTAGTGTGAATCCCTATGATTAAGATCTTATTTATGTTAATAACCATGAATAAGAATTTAGGATTAAAATCTTAGTCTAATTTATAACAAAAGGACCATGTATTATTTAGACTAAGATTAGGAATGCAATAAAAAAACCCTATAATGATAAAGTTTGATCATGATAAGGTAAAAGGAAATAAGGGAATTATGATATAAAGGGACCAATCATATAATTTTTAGACTAAGGTTTGGTCATGTTAAAAACATGACTAAGCTTTAGTATAAAAATTAAACTAAGTCTATGGCATTTTTAAAGTGTTCCCATGTAATATGTTCCCACCAATTTTGAATTTTAATCAAGGGGTCTAAGTTAGGGATTCTTGACCAAGGGTTTTAGGATTATCAAAATTAAATCAACCTTGAATTTTCATAGACCAAAGGCTAGCAAAAGGTCAATTTAGGATTGAACCATAAAATCCAAGCACAACCTATTCAAGAAGTGTTTCATCAAACCTAAAACTTGAAAAATGAAGAGAAAACATTAGAAAACTTAGATAAGGTCAAACCATATCCATGAACAAATAATCCAACCAAGTCATAGTGTGGATGATATTTAAATACAACTAATGTGCAACATGCTAGTGACACTTTGATCAAATAATTTTTTAATTATAAGGTACAAATTTGCACAATTTATCATAAGGTTTCCCATTTTTTAGAAATGGAGGTATGTTGACCTCAACACCTACTAAGGGTAATTCTATGTAGATAGTTCAGGGGAAGGTAGTTAACTTACCTAGATGATGAGTACTTCAATTCCCATGACATGAGATATCCATTCAAGACTCATGATGGTGATTATTTATTCCAATTCTTAATCTAGTATAATAAATAGTTCAACATAATCCACAATGAACACAAACACATGTTTCTCCTACTATATAGTGGATTCCACTGAATATTATGCTTCTTATAAATATCCATCATATACAATATCCTATGAATTATGATGGTGATGATGGTTAAATTACAACACTAGTAAATTTTTTAGATTCAAATATATATACACTTAATATTATTCACTCATGAAAGGTGACCATTAATGTTTTTTATACAATACCTCAACCCTATCATCCCATATACCGGTTATGTTTTTAGCATCTCAATTAATAAAAATATTTCCAAAATACAAAAAATTAAAAATATTTAAAAATGAAAAAAGGACCTAAACATGACATGTTTATCTAGTTCACATTATTCATTTATGTTATTTACCCCATGTCTAGTAAATTTCATATCCTTTTTCATATGTATATGCATCCCATGGTATATGTGGGTGATATTCAAGACACATAAGTTATACATGATACATTGATGCATAGATGTAGGACATTCCTATAAATAGCCCTTAACATTTTCTAGAATTTTTTATTTTCCATTTTATGTGGCCCTTGACCTTGTGTGAATTTTTTTTATTTTCCATTTTATGTAGCCCTTGGCATTATGTGAAACTGATTACTATTGTGTGTGATTTATTTTTCACATCATGGCCATGACATTTTGTGATTATGAGTGGATAAATCTAGCATTATAATTTATTTTTATTATTTTTTTGAGTTTTCAATGCTATGATATACATCATACACCTTACCATTTTTCATGTTCCAAGATTCACATCATGATCCTTTACTGAATAATATTATTTAATTCTTATATTAGTGATGGTTACTATTTCATGATTAATTTCTATATATATCTTGACATGACACTTATATTCCTTACATTACATGTCTGATATATTTTTTCTATGATACATTCATTTTATTATGACATATTATCCACATGCTATAATATTATTCTAAATGACTACATCTATTAACAAAAAATATGTCTTTAACTCTTATCTTTTAAGATGATTAATTCATAGGCTACATCACTCACCTCAAAATATAATCATATGAGTGGGTTTGTCATAGATACTTAAGCCTATATAAGAAAAAAAAAATGGCATAGAATACAAAATTTTGAATGTTCAGTATATCTGTTTGGTTAAGATGTGGAAAAAATACATATGCATTGGAACAAATATGGTGGAATATTCACATATGTTTTAGGAACATAGCTTACACATATTTATATATGTAAATACATATGGTGACATATGCCATGGATATTCACACATTTTAAAATAAGGTGAATTACATGTTTGAAATTTTATGAAAGGATTTACTATATGTGCATATCATTATATATCTTATTGGCACCAATTAGATCAGATCATGGGGTATTAACATTCTTCATGCACACACATAGAGATTTAAATTTTTCTATTATGGCATCAGTGATATGTATAAGTGAGAATCTTAGAATCTATAAGTTTGTATTTATTGTTTGAATCAATTAAATATCATAATATGATTGGCATTTAGTGATGATCAATATCCTAGGCATTACTCAAAGTGATCCCAATATGTGTCTCCCACCTTTAATATTTTTGTTCAAGATTAATTATGTGTATAGTGTGATTGAGGTTAAATAACATTTAATGGCCTAGGTATTGTTCCCTTTTTAGTGAGGTTTGGATTACTTATAATCCCATCCCATGATTTTAAATTAGTACACAAATTGGGGCATGATCACCCTAAAATTATCCAAGTGATTCAACAAGGAATCACAATGATCCAATGCTTCAATAAGGAACCATCTCAAATAATATGACATGTAGAAACATGGATCACCCACTTACATGTGTATCCCTTCCTTTCTCTTTATAATTCAAAATTTTAGATTACATTTTATGTTACATATTTAATATATTAAAATTTATTACTACATATTTGTTATAGGTTACATGGATAAAAATACACATTTGGAGACTTATGCTAAAGACAAAGTGTGTTATACACAGTCAAAGAAAGTTATTTATTCTTTTAACCTAGAATTGTATTTTATTTCAATACTATAATAAATTACCAGGGGGAGGGGGGGAGGATTTTTAGACAATAAAATATGGTATTATATACTATTAAAAATCATGTTTCACCTATTTGCACCTTACATGACTTGTACATACACATATGAATCTTATTTGTCCTTATCTAGCATCTACATGTTTCCCATGGGTCTAGACTTTATGATTTTATATATTACACCTATAGTAATTTCAATTTATATTAGAACCTACTAAAAATTAAATTTATATCAATATTCTTGCCTTCTTAATTAAAGCATCCAACTTAGAATATTCCAAAATTATAGACTCATCCAAATCTGATAAACTTGTCTTACATAATTAAATAGTGACTTCTAAAATTAAAATATTATTATGGATTTGATCATACAATTCACATTTTTGTGGATTGATAAATTACATAAAGAGTCCCATATAAATACATAATAGGTCTGATCCAAGACCTATCTAGAATTTGTCAAGCAATCCTATTTTATACATTTACACATTCAAATGGACAACCCTATTTTTTCCAATTTAGACATCAATTAGAAGGTTAAAGTTATATATAAGTATTAATCACCTATAATTTATGTCAAATTTATCATTTTATATGTATCTAAAGATATATCACACATTTCATTCATTATAGGAGCACTAATACACACATACACCTAACAAGGAAAGCTACATGTTGTTTCACTTCCATGTTTAGAGTATTGAATATATAATAAATGCTTATCCATTCATTGGAGAGTGGTTGTGGTCATCTCATGTTGACACCAATTATATAATATCATGGGACATGAACATTATTCATGTCCACACACATTTACATTTTTATACTATGGCATCAATGATATGTATAAGTGAGCATATTTGAATCTATAAGTCCATAAAAAAGAGTTGATTCAATTAAATTAGATAATTTAATTTAGCTTTAATAATTATAAATGGCATAGGAATTATTCAAATCAATCCCAATAAATATATCTTTTACCTTTCATCTTTGGGTTTAAGATTTATTATGTGTGTAGTGTGATTGAGGTTCAATGACACTCAATGACCTAGGTATTAATACATTTCTAATGAAGTTTGGAGCATTTGTCTTCCCAACCCATGGCCTTTTTATTGACACTCCAAACTACACACTAGGAGGAGATTGTTCAGGTCTACCTCTAAGTTTGGGGTAACATGGGAATATCCCAAGGCTGTGAGTGACCTATGACTAGGTTAGACCTCTAGATTATGGGACTAACTCCCATGGTGCTTATATTTAGATAAAATCACTAATACATAATAATTATTGGGGTGAAAAGGGATATAAGGGATGCAAAAAATGAAACCTAATCTAAGGATGGTGATGCACCAATATGATTATCCACTCTATTTACCTTAAACAACACTAATAAACTAGACAAACAACTAAGCTACTATCTCCAATATCTCTTATGCAATAGTGTTTCACATGAAGGCTATGTTTTTTGGAAATAACATGAGGGAAATGAAAGTGAGGTTTAATTTTAGACACTTACTAGTTAGATTCCACTTTAGGATCAATCACCAACATCTTTGTCACATAATGTGACCTACATACAATACTTACTAGCATCTAGGTGATATAAAGACCTAAAAAGGGAAAGAAACCTACCACATATACATATCAACAAGTAAATAACACACTAGGTACTAATATGAAGGAGTTGAAATAGTTTATTTATTAGTCCAAGAGGTGTACAAAGTGGAAATCTAGTTAGAGTTTCCTCATACCTAGGTGATGGATCTATTTTATTATTTTAGGGAAACTAGGGTCTAGTTCCTAAATAATAAAGGGTATAGAGTAAGGGTACAAATATAATAAAATATGGTAAAATATATATTTTGATCACATTAATTACATAGGGAAGAAAAGTAACTTATTTTGAAAATTAGATTGAGATGACTATTTCAAAGCCTAAAAACTTGTTGCATAATATTAGAAAGATGTCAAGAATCTAGATCTATATTTAATTTAGTGAAAGGATAAGAGCATCAAAAAGAGGACACTTTAGGGTCAAATTATATATTCCAAGTCTTACTACTATTATCTAAACTAGTCACAGAGATCTAAGTTTTTTGGGTTTTACCAGTTGTCCCTATGTGAGCCTACCTATAAAATTTTGAGTTTTGAATGTTGATGAAGCTCCTTGTATATCTATTTTAATATTAAAAACCCTTGATCTATCTACACACATGAAAATAACAAATGCATCAAAAGAAAAAGGGGGAAAACTAGGTTAGGGGAAGTATGATCACACAATCTAAAACCCCTATTGTCTTGATTACCACCTACATTAACCCTCAAGCAAAGGTATTAGATCAAATGTAGTTATCCCTTAGGGAATGTGCATAATAAAAATGCATGGTAGATGTAAGAATGACTTTTTCCTAGGCCCTTCCTTGATTAATCATGAAAATCTGTGTGATGCAAAATGTTGAGCTATACTATTAATTGATTTTTAATTATGTATTATGCCAAATTAGTAAGTGTTACATATAAAATTCCTTGTGAAGTCATTTATATGGGAGACTCTTTATTTTGAATTTGGAAACTTTATTCACATTATAAAACATTAAATAGATGAAAAAACTTAAGGATAAAGCTAAGAATGGATTGTGACTCATTAAGTAAGTAAAAACTGACCATTGGGACTCAAAATATAGTTGGATAGGAGCACTAGAAATAAAACACCCTAGGGTCCATCACTATAGTCCAACCCCAACACTCCTTTCCTATAGGCTTGGGACTTGAAGGGATGGAATTATCATGGGTAATAGAGGTTGGCTAAGCTATAATGACCATCTATAAGGATATGGATGATTGATAATAATAAAAAAGGTAAGTCAAGCATGAAATAAGACCAAGATAAGTAAACTGAAAGACAGGCTAAATGTGAACAAGGCTCATATTCTCTAGTCAAAATCTCCTATTAAAGTACTATGACAAGGGTACTCAACCACTCAGATGTAAGATATTGTTCACACTGATCTATGTGGACCTATGAGAACTCAAAGTACTCAAGGTGAGAAATAATTCATGTTGCTTATTGATGATTTTCACGTATGACTTGGGTAATATTTTTAAAGAAAAAATTAGAAGCTTTCAAACATTTCAAAGCATTAGTTGAGAATGAAACCATTTTGAAGATTAAGTGTCTAAGATCAAATCAAGGAGGAGAATTCATGTCAGATCAATTTATTGATTTTTATGAAGACTATGGAATAAAGAGACATTATTCAGCAGCTAGAACTCCACAACAAAATGGATTAGTTGAGCAGAGAAATATTATAGTTCAGGAGATGGTGAGGATAATTCTAAATTAATCCAAGATACAAAATAAATATTGGAGAGAGGTAGTTGCTACAATAATGCATATTCTGAATAGAGCATTATTGAGAGTCAATACTGATAACACTCATTATGAGCTATGGAAAGACAAACTAATAATAGTTGATTATTTCATAGTTTTTGGCAGCAGATGCTTCATAAAGAGAACCGATGAAAGACTTGGGAAGTTTGAATCCAGAGCAGATGAAGGTATATTTATTGGTTATTCTTTCAAAAGTAAAGCTTATAAATTTTATAACAAAAGAACCAAGAAAATTATTAAAAGTGTAAGTGTCAAAATAGAATAAGATGGAACACAAAGAATCAGTGATCTAGTAGACATTCCTGAAATCATTAGAGAGGAAGATTTTGAAGAATTAGATGCAGATGAGAAGGAGAAAAAGGACACCAAAACTCAATCCAAATATGTTTAGATAAATCATAATGAAAGTGACATCATTGAGTACATAAATGAAGGAATTCACAATAAAAGAATGATGGTAAGTGAATCTGAGTACGTTAATTTCTCTTTGTTATCCAAAATTCAGCCTAAAACTTTTTAAGAAGCTAAACATGATAAAAATTGGGTTAAGGCTATGGATGAAGAATTAAATCAGATAGAAAAGAATGATAATTGGGAATTAATGCCTAGACCAAAAGATTAGAATGTGATAAGAACAAAATGGGTTTATAAAAATAAGTTAAATAAAAATGGACAAGTGACTAGGAATAAAGCAAGATTAGTATGTAAAGGATATGCTCAAATTGAGGGAATAGATTTTGAAGAAAATTTTACACTAGTGGCAAGGTTAGAGGCTATTAGAAAGTTTCTTACATATACAATGTTTAAAAATTTAAAAGTGTTTCAAATGGATGTCAAATCTACCTTCCTAAATGGGAATCTAGAAGAGGAAGTCTACATTGAGCAAATTGAGGGATTTATTATCTCAAATATTAGTAGCTATGTATGTAGATTGAAAAAAGCATATTATGGATTGAAACAAGCTCCTACAGCTTGGTATGCAAAATTTGATAAGTACCTATAGGATCAAGGTTTCAAGAGAGGATTTACTTATAGTAATCTCTACATCAAAATAGAAGGTGAGCATCAATTTATTTTTGAGGAATATGTTGATGACATCATTTTTGGAGGAAATATTGAAAATATGAAAAATGAATTTTCTAATAATATGCAAAAAATAATTTGAGATGTCTATACTTGGAGAATTGTCATTTTTCTTAGGATTGCAAATATTTTAGTTAGATAAAGGAATTTTCATATCTCAGAGTAAAGATGCCAAGGAAATGTTGAAGAAATTTGGTTTTGAGGATTGTGTACCAGTTGGTACACAAATGTGTACAAGAAATAAAGTGAGAAAGGATGAATATTCACCTATTGTAGATCAATATTAGATAGATATATTATTGGTAATCTTTTATATTTGATAGTATCAAGGCTAGGCATCATGCATGTAGTAGGTATGGTTGTAAGATATCAGTCATCTCTAAAATATAATCATGTTCATTTGGTAAAGAGAATGTTTAGATATATAAAGGGGACATTAGATTATGGATTGTCGTATCCCACAGGTAGAGATTTCACTTTGGTTGCTTATACAAATTTAGATTGGGTAGGGTTTTTGGATGACACAAAGAGTGCAAGTGGAGGATCTTTCTTCCTTGGTGATAGATTAGTATCATGTCTAAGCAAGAAGTAGAATTTAGTATCACTTTCTATAGATGAAGAAAAATATATTACAATAGTATTGTGTTGTACTCAAGTGCTTTAGATGAAGTGAACTTTGGAAGATATCAAGGTAAAATATGATGAACCTATTTCTATTTTTTGTGACAACGTAAGCGCTATTAATATTTCAAAGAATCCAATGATGAATTCAAGATCAAAACATATTCCCATTAGATATTACTTCTTGAGAGAGCAGATTGTAGATCAATAGGTTAAGATGGATTATATCAATACTATAGAGTAAATTGTAGATATTTTCACAAAGGTACTACCAAAAGATACATTTGAGTATCTATGAGAGAAGTTGGGAGGAATTTTTCTTACTTCCTACCATTGAGGTTTAACATTAGTTGAGGGGGAGATAATGCTAGCTCTAGGTAGGCCCTTTACCATTTATGTCAAAGGGGGAGAATAATAGGTATAGATATATATATATATAGGTGTATAAATAGGTACAATGAATAGGTACAAGTTACTACAGTAAGGGGGAGTTAATATATGTTTTCTAGATGGCAGTATGTGCAAGTTTTAAGATATGGCAATTTTAGTTTGAGGTTGCCATCAATGAAAAATGGGGAGATTTTTGGAAATATTGTCATTAATTTCAAAGGTCTAACATTATTGGTGATAAAGGTCCCATTGCATTTAATGGTGTTTTTAATACTCATATCTTGGCTAATGTGTGTTAATATTTATTTAATATTAATGAATATATTTTTGGTTTCATATAAGTCAAAAGAGGGCCCATGGATAAGTCAAAGAGTCATGGGGTAAAAGATAAAAGAGGAATGGGACTCATTTTCTCATGAAGAGTCATTTTGAGGAATTCCAAGAGTCACCATGTGAAGACAAAAGAAGGTATGGCATATTTTTCCATGAAGGGACACTTTGAGGAATACAAAAAGTCACCAAAATAAAGAAAAAAAAGGAAAGGATGCATTTGATTATGAAGGGTCACCATATGAATTTTCAAATACAAGGATGCAAAGGGTCATGCAAGTTTGTCACCATTTTCCATGAGGATTGAAGGGTCACAAAGGGTGAATGCCAAAGGTCATTTGGAAAGCTATAAATAAAGGCTTGAGAAGCCATTTGTATATGCAAGAGAGTGCATGGTTTTTTTTTTTTTAAAGAGAGAAAAGCAAGAGATATTTTAGATTTCTATCATTTGTTGAGTAAGCAACATTGAGAGATAATTGTGTTTTATACACAAGAGGGTTTGGTGTTCCTATGGGTTGGTGCTCACAAATAGTTACTATATTGGTGCTTAGTAAAGGGGTTGGTGCTACTAAAATTTGTTACTTAAGAACTTTGCAATTTGAGTTGGTGCTCATTCATATACTTGAGATTATTCTTTATGGTTTTTCCAACTTTGGGTTTTCACATAAAAATCTAGTCTATTTCTCTCTCTTGTATGGTGCATATTATTATTTTAGTTTTATTGCATATCTTGAATGTGTAATTAATTTGTTAAAGAAAAGAAATTAGATTAAGTAAAATATATATAATATACTAATTCACACCCCCCCTCTCATTATATTTCATGCTTAACCATTTTGGAGATAATAAGATTATCGAGGAAGAGGTGGGAATCTCCACAACAATTTAGGGAGTGGTAGACAAGTAAATTAGCTATTTGATCTCCTAGAATAGATCATTATAGGTGTGTTTTAGATATATTTATGGTTTTTGACATTATACAGAAGCCTTAAAGAGGATTTCTTAGGTGGGATGAGGATGGAGTGTAGTTGTTGTATATGAAGGTTAGTTGTTGGATACTTGACTCCTAGGTTGGAGTGTATGAGAACTTTCAATATGAGCATGTGAATAGATAGTTTTGGGTACCACATGATGTGTCCCTAGTATCATGGGTATGGGTGAGGAGTGCATGGGCACCAATGAGGCTAGGATCTTGTGCAAGGGCCATAGAGGTTGAGCTATCACTATTACCTTTAGATTCGTAGGATGCATCTATAGACATTCTTAATGTGGATCATGTTGGATTTACAAATGCATATATTTCATGGTGAATGAGGCATCAATGGGCTCCATTATATCATATTGATGGATGGGATGATCTTGAGTATGAGGATCTTACACTGATTTAGATGATTGAAGGTAAATAGTTATTATAGTTGAATTATGAATGAATTTGTTATTTAGTTTTATTTGAAAGTATATACCTAACATAGCATTGTACTTTTGTGTGTAGGTGGAGTCAGAGGTGTACAATGAGGCACATGATAGGGTGGGGAGTGGAGATAATGACTATTGGGAGATCATCATTAATTCTACACTCTGAGAGCTCACCCAACATGTTCTTGATGATGTAGTGGAGGTAATGATAGAGTGAGTGATAGTTATGACTAATATTCATGCTTATTTTTTTGATAGGGTTATTATAGTGAAATCTACATATGTTAGGGTAGAAAGAGAGAGAGATGAGCTAAGGGATGATCTGGATAAGCATAGGATTCCCTCAATCAATTTTGGATTAGTGAGTATGAGGATTATAGATGAGTACACATATCTTCATAAGTCATATGTAGACTTGTGTGAGGAGCATGGTCCACTACTGGAGTGAGAGAGTCATTGTAAGAGGAAAATTAGGAGCTAGAGGAGGTGTGGGGTCATCAAATGATGGGTTAAATTATGGGACTAGTATTGGCAGAGGGAGTTAGACTAAGAGTGAGGGATTGATTCCCATTCATGATTGATTATATTTTATACTAGTTTATATCTATTCAAATATATATATATATATATATATATATATATACCTATTTTAATTTTGACTCATGCATATTTGTGTTATGGGATTTGAAGTATATTGTTATATTTATTGCAAATGGTTGATTAGAAATAGTTGATTTGGCAGTGATGTTGAGGTTTCAAATGTTTGATAAGATGGAATTTTGGGATATGATTTGATTGTTCATGATATGTTTTAGATTAAGGTAAAAACAAGTTTTGAAGGGACCTCGAAACCCTGAAACAAAGATAGAAAGATGAAGCAATCATGACCACAGGCAAAACCTAAAACCTACTACAAAGAAGTATCATAAACAGGTTTTATATGGACCTAAAACCACTGGAAAGACCATAAGTCATAACCCAGGTTTTACATAGACCTGGCTACACCATAGTCAAAAGATTACAAAAAACCAGGAAACAGGACCAGATAACATGACCAATTAAAAGAACTAGGCTATTCTTCCAGTTCCAAAATCATTTTCACTGCTTCCTTACCTTTCATAGCAGTGTCCTGAATGGCAGTAGCCACTGACATGGCTCCCTCTTACATAGCTTTCTTTCGTGAGCTCTATCTAGTCCTCTTGCTAGGCCCCTCCAAGGATTTGATCTCCTCATTAGCTCTTTTTCCAATATTAACAGCTACAGCACATATGTTAGATGTAACCTCCTCCATCTTCATTCTTCTTTCCTTGATGAGTTCCCTTAGGTTGTTCTCATAGCCTTTGAGTTTGATGGGAATGTCTCTCATCTATTTTTCCATGTTATTGATTTTGTTCCAAACTGCATTCTACTTGTCTTCCATTATTTCCATTTTCCTTTTGAGATCCATTATCTCCTTAAACATCCATGAATCGAGATGGAGGATAGCCTCTGCTTTGAAATTAACCCATCTCGTAGGTGTGTGCCTTCCATTGTTCTGCCTTTTATCACTCCACTCTTCTGTGTTCTTATTAGGACTATTCCCACCTTCTTCAATATGGTCCTCTCTTCCCCTTTGATTCTGCTCCTTAGTTTCAGCTTGAGCTTCCAAGTCCATTTCTCTCATTTATCGAAACAGGCTCCTCAACAAGGTTATCCAGGACTTTATCATCCTCAAACACTTGCTGGTTTTCCTCGGAGTCGTGTTCACTATTTTTAGACTTCTCCTCTATGTTGACTCCTTCTTTCTCATTCTTCTCTTGAACTTCTTCTTCCTCACTAGAACTTGAATTCCTGCTTTCTGTTCCCCCCTCTTCCTCCAAGCTTTCCTCCCCAGACTTATCAGTTCTCTCCCACTCTGTATCCTCATCAACATTTTGATTCTTGACACTAGGGAGCTTGATTTTATCTTTCCCTTTAACAATTTCACTCTTGTTACTCCATGAATCCTTGTTTTTCCCCAAATAAGGGTTCATAACCATGGCCTTGTTCTTGCAATAGCCTTCAATTATCATAATTAATCCTTCGTGATATGTTTAAGTGTGATGTTAGGTTTAATTTGTAATCATTTGTGAGTAAAAAATTTGTTGGTTTTGTAATTTGTAAATTGAGTTGATAAAGTGAGTTGGTTTAAGATTAGTTAAATGGGATATTAGTAAGATCAAGATTTGGCTAATTTGGTTTATCTAGGGATGGTTATTTAGAACTAGGAATGTTATTTGTTAGTAGAAGGGGATGTAAGAGAGCACTCTGTGCTCAATTCCCTAAGAATGGCTCAAGAATACAAATTCTAGTCCTTTGGCTCCATCATTGCCTATTAAATGAAGTTATGTAATCATGCATGTGTTAATCAATGTTTTGACTATGTGTCTAATCCTTTTGAGTAGGTGGCTCAAGAATAAGAAGGTTGACCCTTTGGCTCCATCATTTCCCCATGAAGTGAAGTTATGAACTAATACTAGTATTAATGTGTGTTGTATCATTATCTAAACCCTGATGGCCAACTAAACAAGTGTTCATACCACCCATGCTATGTACAAACATACATTATATTTGATACTATCTATTGTGAACTAATTGTAACTATGCATGAAGACTCTACCAAATGTAACCTTACTAGATGTGCAACTAAAACTTTGTGCTTTGAATAAGGCTAATCTTTCTACAATCTTAGTGGATTGTTGTGTGAAGTAACACCTTATGGCTTCTATTGTGATGCATATGACTAAGTAATAAATCAAGTTGGAATGGTAACCTATGATGTGGGCTTATATAATCTTAATTTTAGTGGGTTTCTATGTGAAATGGGTCCCTAAAAGCTCAACCATAGTGAATATCTCTCTAGAGCAATACTCTATGATGTGGGTTCATTTAATATTATACATAGTGGGTTATTATGTGATATAGGACCTAGAAAACTCAGTCATAATGAATATCTTATTGAAGTAGTACTATACTATGGTGCCTATGACTATGATAGATATGTATATATAACTACACTCTATACTCCTTAGACTTTGGTACTATATGTAGGTTGCACTTGTTTTACTAGTTTTTAAACCTTCTAAGTATGTGGAATAAGAGATCTCCTATGAGGATCTATCCTAGAACCCACATTACTCTCATGATGAGTGATTCATGATTCGTATAAAGGAATGTCATGGAATGACTTAGTCATGGAGAAATGAGGTTTATGGTTCCATGATGGAGGAGATCTTGACTCCCCTTATGTCAATGATATGATGCCATTATCAACACATCTATTAATGCAATCCCTGAGTCCATAATAATCATTATCTATGTGTCCACAAATATGATGATAGTTACAAAAGGGTCAATGTGGATGTTTATATAAGAGATGTGGATGTCATGAGTAAAAGTTAATGTAATAAACCTCCTATTGAATAATGTTAATAATATGACATATGAACTATCCTACTCTGAATCAAACTATAGTGGTGCCTTGTTGTTGTTCTCTATAGTTCATAATATAGGTTGTGTTCTAAAAATTGGCTCTATATTTTTAACTAATTGCTTTTTTAGTTGAGATCTGCTATCTTTTTTAGGACATGGTGGATGTTGCATGATAGGAGTTGTAGCTAGAGGTGCTACTATGAAATCTAGAGTAATTCAATAAACTGAATCTACCTCAATCAATCCCAATTTATTTTATTAGGATAAAACTATATAACATAAGTTCCTAAAAGAGAACTTTGTCTGATATAATAGATGCTTGAGTATAGGTTGATGAAGCCCCTTAATAAAGATATGCTGAATTTTTAAATTTACTAGTTTGTAGATCAATCTTAACATGTGAGTCTTGAATTGTAAGATATAATCACTAATTGGCTTTGAAGTATTCTAAATTAATGTAGCAAGTTTATCATATGTAACATGAGGGCCCATGTTTTATATGCAATATATAAGAGATGCCTCCTCTAAATCATCATATGTATGCAAGGAACTAACAAGGAGTAGATGAAATAACCAGTTCTATGCCTCGCCCACTAATGTCTACTGAAACAATTGGAGTAGAATCAAATGACTCACATGAGATGGAAAAGCCTTTCTAAAGGCTTGAAGGTGTACAAATGGATCTATAGTTCCATGAAATTGAGGCAATGATGGTATCTACAAATGATTAGGCAATGAAGCTTTTACAAATGTCTTAGGAAGAGGGTTATCATGTAAATCATTGGAATTCATCTAAGACTTATAAGATTCATTTTCCAAGGTAAGGATATATACTTGGTGTTTTAATTCACAAACTTCATGAATTAAATAAATAATCTCTCAAGATGGTATATGAGCATCTTGAATTGGTTCATTTAATCATTGAATTTGATCATTAATTTTAGCCATGTGAATGCTATATTTAGTAATTAGATCATAAAGAGGGGGTGTGCTCACTTGAACCTTTGGAATAATGGTAACTTAGACCTTAGTAGAGGGATCGGAGATACCATTCTCTTTAGTTGAAGACTAATAAATTTGTGTTATTGTAGTAGGGGGTGGCTTTGGAGATTCATTGGTATCTTTATGTTATAGTGAATCACATTATAATTGAGTAGAGGATGTGATGTTATCATTTATATGTGCATCATTTGAAATAGAATCATGCATAAAAGTATAAATAACATTTTTTATTGCATGATGTTCGAGAGGAGTGAGAGAAGAGCTATAAACATGAGATGCATCTTCTTCTTCATTATGTACATAATAATCATCATTATTCCATGCATTATCACAATCAAAATTTTGTTCATAGTCATTCTCATTTTCATGTTCACTATCATACTCTTTATCACTTCCATTGTCACTAGGGAGAGGTGTAAGATAATAACTTAATTCTTTTCTAATAT
>JARHVA010003711.1:0-117500 GCA_037957365.1 Torreya grandis
AATTCTAACTTTGGTTGAGTCTAAAATAGCCTACGTTATGTCAAGATAATCCTTAGTTATGTTAAAGTATTCATGAAATCTCGACACCTGGGTTTCAAATATTTATAATCCATGATAACTCACTTTAGATATTTGTGAGGTTTTAACTCCCCATTTAGAATATTTAACTCCTTTGACCTTTGACTTCATATTTAGATAAAAATTCATTTTTGATAAATGAAATTCACTAATTTGATTTAGAATTTCTACTTAAGAAATTTAATTAATATTTCTAATGTAATTAATCTTGCTTAGTTCTTTTTGGCTTTTGGCAATTATTCAAATGTTTTGAGTTAATAGATCAATAGGCCAAGAGCATCAAATTTTTAAGTTGTAATTTTACTGGGGTTGAAACTAAAATATGTTATTAGTGAAAATAATGTAACACCCCAAATAAGAAAACCTCACCATGTTTCACAGTAATTACATCCTTTACATGGATGAATTTGGGCATTTGAGTGATTTATAGGCTTAAATTGCATCATGTCATAGAAATTGAAGTGAATTCTGATTTAGGCATGAAAGTAGCCAAAAATAATTGCCTATATATTATTATATATATGTTATTTTATATGTACATGTGATATCAGCACTTTATGAATATCATGAGAGACTTGCTCAATTTTAATTGATTGACCTATTTCATAAGTGAATATTCTCATGATTGGAATAAATTGTTTAAGTGGTAGTATTTGAGGAAATATTGATGTGTCTTAATGTAACATTTTAAAAAAATTAAATGGTTGAGTATGTGCTCATTAGTGCCTAGTAAAGTTATATAAAGGCTCAATGGTATTACAATAAGTATTATGAATAGGTGTTAGATGTGTATCTTGTTGTATCTTGATATTTTTATCCATATAATTTGTTGATTCCATATAATCAAAATTTTGATTAATTTCATTATGCATGAAATACAATAATCTATTACTATCATGATGTACTTGACAAAGTAAAAATTGTAATATGTATGTATTTTTTCTAAAAATAAATAATTCATTTAAATTTTGAAGCTATCTAATTTTCGAAATTAATTTTAACATTTCAAAAATAAATATTAAATTAGAGAACCCTAAAATTGGAAATCCCTAGGTCACACTAAGATTAAATATGAATACTTAGAGGTTGGGTTCACCAAATGTTTAACCTTGTAGTCACCTCAAAGTAGTAATTAGATGTTATGAGTGCCATTTGAGTTAACCTATCCCTAGGATATCCATATACCTATCCTTAAGTATCAAACTTATTTTTCCATTCATTACGTAGACCAAAATCATATGTAACCTATTAAAACATATTCCCCTCATACCCCAATCCAAATTGCTTAATAGTCTACAAATAGGACATTAGCACCACATTTGGGACACTATAGCCACATGGAACTAATGTCCCCAACTGGGTGTTAATATCCTTAGCCCCATCTCTTCCCAAAGAATACTTTTTCAAATGTGTTTCCCTCTTAAAGTCAACCTAAGATTTTTTTCTTATCTACACAAGAAATACAACCCTATAAATACAAGTCTAATCCACCTCTATTCTCTAGACATAAAAATGATGTAAAAGTTATTCAAACCAAAGACAAAGTTGAGAAAAATTAAGGATTTTTATCCCTATTATACCATAATTTATTCATACTATCATATAAAATATCCATAAGCCTAGTTTTCAAGAATTTTAAAGCTCAATCATATTCAATGCATCTAAGGCCACTCTCATTCTAGCATTCACTTGCACATACATCAAGCACTAGGTGGGAGAACTACATCGGGCTTGATCCCTCTTCAGAGTATTGGTATGTAGGCAACTCTCTACATAGTGGGGTTTTTAAGATGTCTATTTCATCCTACTAACACACACAAAATTATTGCTCATGACATACTTGAAAGGAGATTAGGGTTTGCATATCAAATCAACTTTTCTAGGTACAACACACAGCTCTATGTTTTGGTCATGCAGGAATAAAACATACAAACATAGGCACAAGTGCTCCCAAAAAAAGGAAAAATATCACAAAGGGGACATTAGAATCACATTTAGGACACTACACACAAATTTCACTATTATCCAAAATAGGTGCTACTTTTCAGTAAGTAAATGAATAACAAAATCATGTTGACAACACAGAGTACAACCCAAATCTCAAATTTAAAAACTTAGATCATCCTTGATAGTTAGTTTTTAGATAAGTCTCTATTTATGCCTATTTATTATTATTATTAAAATTTAAAAAAAATTCAAAGGTCATAACAAATCAATACTTAATTATTATATATCTTATTTATTGATTTAAGCATCTCAACCCCTTAACTAAACATAGGATTTTTATTGTAAACCCATAAAATATTAAATCATTTGGTGAACCTGTCTTACTTCAAATATTGCATCAAACCCTAGATTGTATTCATATAAATTTTGTGCAATAATTTTAAGATTGAATACTTCTAATTTTATGATTTTATTTAGATGACCTAGTTAATTAAAATCAAATTTTACATTAGGGTTTCAATTATTTTACATCAAATTTAAAATTATTATAAAGAAACCCTAATTTCAAAAACTCTAACCCTATAAAAACTTAGGGTTTTTATCCTTTTTATCTATACTCAAATTTTAATTTAAAAAATATCAAGTTTGTTACCAGAGTTAAATTTTACAATATTTCGTAAATTACTAGTCCTAAAAGGTTCAAAATATGCAAAATTTGTTTTCCTACCTTTCAACCTACAATGGTAGAATATAACAATAGATTTGATGAAATTGATAAGTGCCAATTACAAGACTTAATGTCCAAATATAAGAATATCCAAGATAATTTCATAAATATTATTCAATAAGAACTCAAAAAGAACAACAATAGTCAATCTTCAACCCATCTTGTTAATAATGTTGTTACACTTTCAGTGGGGGCCACTCAACCAAATCAAATAACACAACCCAATATTTTTATTCAATCATTAGTGATAGCTACACCACCTATGGCTAGTTATTCTACTCTATATATATAATCCCTTATGTAAGAGGTTATTACTCTATAATCTAAGGTGTTACATCTTGAGCAAAGGAAAGAAGCCATCACATGCCTTGGATTCTAACATTGTCTTGCATACATCTCTGACACATCACATAGCATCGAATCCTTTAACATTTGGTTTTTTGGTTAATTTAAAATGTCCAAATTGGTAGTTAGATTGTGTCTTATGACACCCCATCCATGGGTCCTTTTTACATGCTCTTACAACCCTTATAGACACATTTTTACTCATTTCCAATCATCTTAAACCTATCAAACAATCATTCCACCTCAGCGAGCTAGTATTCCATATGCCAATCATATTCCACTAAGTCTCAATCTTGTAGGATAGGAGTGTCGTATTTGGAATATAAAATTAAAGACTAAAGCATCCCATTTTTGGTGGTCCTGTCCATTTTCTCTTTGAGCCCCAACAGTCATTTTCATCCTATCCTTATCCTTAATTAGGTCATCCTCGCATGAATAAATCTCACTCATGACCAATTATTCCCTATAAAATCCCACTCAAAGATCATTTACAATAGAGGTGACCAAAATTAGAAAGCAAGCAAGAATAAAAATAAAGCATTAAGGTAAAATTCCTTATTCTTTACACATAATAACCCAATATAGTTGCAAACATGCTCAAATCCTCATACCAGTCCCTAGGAACCTCAAATAATATCAAATTGGCATTTTCATCCACATCAAACTATTGCACAAAGCACATTAGGTGGGAGAAATACATATATATTGATCCCTCTTTGAAGTACTAGTATGTAGGAAGCATTCCTACACAAGGGGTGTGGATTGCACATTCAGTACATCTTACACACTAACCCCCTCTTTTTCTCAAGTGACTTAAATATCTTTTTATCAAGCATGATGGAGGATTAGGGGTTTAAGACAAAATCAGCTCCACAATGATTTCCATTAACAACTAGAACTTAATTTTTCATAGGCACACTCACATAGGCATAACATAACTACCCAAAAAGTTTTAGGTCTTTATGATCAATTTGGACAATAGTGGTAGAAATAGACAACAATATCGAAGCCAATGCATCCACATTTTAGTGCTCTTATCCTTCCACCCAATAAAACCTAGATTCAAGTTTAGGACACCTTTCCAATCCTTCATAGCCATTTTAATCCTCTCTATCAATCATCTCAATCTATTTTTTTAGCTAAGTTTTATTTCTTCCTATTAATTGCTTTTCTTAAAAAGGTGAAAAAGATAAATAGTTGCACAAATAACGACTATATTTATTGTTATATTTTGTATTGATTTATTAATCTATACCCTTAACTAAAATTGGAATAAAAATCCATTATTCCCAAATAATTTGAATCATTAGGTGAATCCTACTTGCTTCATTTACTCACAAAATAAACTAGAAACCCTAGGGAAAATACTTTGCTAATTTTAGTAATATTCTTCTAATTTTTCCTGCATATATAAATCAAAGTTTCACATTAAATTTTTAAAATTTATCATAGTAATTTTTTAAATCATTTCTTTCAACCCTAGTAGAATATACAAGGTCCCTATACTTTTGAGGTATCACCTTACATGTTAGTGAGCTTCATATCCTTTTTATACATATTCTAGTTTGTTATTTTTAGGACTTTACATTTCCTTTATTCGGTGCTTTCCTTCCATTACATTTTTCTTATTACAACTTATTGCAAAAAATTCAATCAGCTTTCACTTTGTTTTCTTACTTTAACAATGACCCAATATACCAACTTTGACAAAATTGATAAGAGGGAACTTTAAGACATTTTTAAGTACAAATCCTAATATGTAAGATGATACACTTAAAATACTACAGGAATGATAAAAACCAAACAATGTTCAATCCTCTCAAACCATAGAACAACCAATTACAAATGACACTATAGGGACAACTATGTCTCAACAACCCCCTATAGTAGCCCACCCTTCCTATGTGGCACCACCAGTTATAGCTAGTACATCTTTGCCTCCTGATGTGGTTGTTTTTGAGCAAGAGATAAAACCTCTTCAATCCAAGGTGCTACATCTTGAGAAAGGTGCCTTTAGACCAACACAAGATTTGGAGTCTTTTTCTCTACTTCATACACCATTGGCACACCATATTTCTTCTAAACCCTTGCCACCAGGTTTTGTTCAACCCAAACTCACTTTATATGATGGTAACAATGATCCATAGACACATTTGAGATATTTTCATATAACATGCTTGGAATATCTGCCAAATGACTGGTTACTAACCAAGTTATTTCCATGGAGTTTAAAGGATTATCCTCTACAGTGGTTTTATAGTCTACCAAATTAGTTAGTCAAAGCATTCAATCCTTTATCTGACATGTTCATAGCTCATTTTAGCATTAACATATATGACAAGGTTTCATATGCCTAAGTTACATAATAAAAACAAATGTCAAATGAGCATCTCACATATTATGTTCTTAGATATAAGACTATCTTAGTTAAATAACTAGCCCCATGACCGATCAAGAATTAAAAAATCTTTTCAAATAGAGTCTTCTACTAGCTTTACATGAGTCAATAATGTTTAAAAATTATTATTCCTTCACTAAGTTATGTCATACACTAAAGGAAAGGGAAGTCAAATTATTTTCAACGGGTAAAATCAAGTACACAATAATATCAAAAACAACAAATAAGAGCACTAATAAAGTCCCATATAAAGTAAAGGTTAATGATATAAAAACTCAAAATCAACCTATATTCAATATAGCTTTAGAGCCCCCTCAGTGAGTGGTTTTATCATTGCCTTCTTGGTGAACCTTTACCAATGTACCAGTATCTCCAGTCAGAATTTTATAGTAGCTATTCGAATGCAATGTCCTATCTCTCCCTCTTATTTAGGATGTTGATATGAAAAAGACTTTTCCATGTGTATATGATCAGAATTCTTTCTATGATTTTCATAGGGCACCATGCCACACAACAAATAGATGCATCAATTTGTGACACAAGATACAAGACTTGATAGATGAAAACCTTATTGATCTTGGCACTCTAGTTGAGCCTCAGGAAAGCAAACACATGACAAGGATCTTAAAAAAGATTTAGATCCTTTACCATAGAATTATAAATAGGAAATAGGGGGCACATCAAGTGTTCACCATGCATATCATGAACACACTCCACCAACTACATACCATGCACCTTTAGTTGAGTCACATCCTTTGAGAAACATGACTGGTGTGTATAATTCTAGAGTTCTAACTAGACCTTTGATCTCCTTTTTAGAGCAGGAGATAGTTGAGGATGATTTATATTACTATTCACTCTTTATCAGAGCCTACATTGATAATCATCCCATTCAAATTGTTCTCATAGACAATGGATCCAGTGTGAACATGTGAAATATGACATTACTATAGCATTTGGGATATTTAGAGTAGGATATCACCTCAGTAGACATAGTTATCAATAGATTTAGTGGACACATACAAAGTTCATTGGGTGAGATTATACTTCCTCTATAGGATGGTCCAACACATATGGCCACACCATTTATGATTATTCCTAGTTTAGGAGTCTTCATCATGTTTTTTGGTCAACTATGGATACAAAAACTTCATGTAGTACCTTCTACAGTTCATAAATGCATAAAATACATTCATGTTAATTAGGTTGTTACAATTGGTAGAGTTCTATATGAATTACCACTCCACACTTCAGATCCATCTCCTACTTTATAGTCACCACTTTCAACTCCTCCACTAGTTATAATTATTCATCTAGTGGAGATTTAGACACAATTGAGGCCACCCTCGCTAACATAGAGAGTTCATACACTTCTATGGAGGGCTCTCTTAGAGTGACCACTACATTAGTGATAGTTTTAGGACTATACATAGTTTACAAATAAAGTATTCACACCCAGGGTAGTATCATTTACGTCTCATGCCTCTACACATAGAGAAAATTTTTATAGAGATTATTATACTACTAGATGGGTCCCTAAGAGCCCCATAGTTGAATCCACTTCTTAGAGTTAAAAGGAGACCCCACGATCAGTTTCCACTACAAAGATTTTAGATCACTTACAACATACATAGCTTTTAGATTCATAGTCTCAACCCTTACATCATGCTTCATGATCACACATGATCCCTCTCCTTGATATAGGACACCATGATAAGGAGTCTCTTATGAGACTCATCAATTAGTATCATTTCTTCTCAGTCTTTCTTGTACATAATTTCTCAGCTTACTTGTACATAACTTCTTTTCGCTTTCTTGTACATAGTTTCCTTATGATTAATTGTAAATAGTTTATTTTAAAATACCAAAAGTAATACAATATTTCAAAAAATATATATATATATATATATAACATGTCAAAATATGAAAACATTCAAAAAACTCAAAACACCAAAAACTTTTCAATTATATGCATTATCCATGCTTTGCATTTATAATACCATGTTATAATTATATTTTCTTGTCTTATTCTATTATGTGTTGATTTATCTACATTACCATGCTTCACTTGATCTTATTTGAGTGTGTGTAGTGACACCTAGATCCTTGATTGCTTCACTCTACCCATTGAGGGGGCATCTTACTTTTACATTCAAGACATACATTGACATATCTACCCACCAGGGGCATCTTCTACATGACTAAACCATCTAAGTTATGTCATTCCTACACCACACACTCTAGTTATCATGTTGATGTATATTACTTACTATCTTACATAGTTTATTCTATCGACACTCACTAGTATATAACACTTGTGTATTTATTAGAATCTATCTAGTCTTGTAATACAAGTTTTGCATACTTTCACTTCTTCCTTTGATTGATTAGATGCATTAGTATTTCCAGCATTCACATACCTTACTTTCCTGCTTTGTGTAACTAGATGTTATTGAATTTCTTAGTTCTTATTTTGTTACTTGTGTGTGCCTTATGACATTTTCCAATGTTTTTTGCTTATACTCTTGTATGTGCTTGTGGCCCTCATGCCAATCTTGTTTATTTGAAATTGTATGTTTATGTGTGAATTTTAACATGCCTTATATGCTTTCTTTCCTATTTTGAGTGACATGTGCCCATGTCCCTTGTTTTCTTATCCCCTTGGCCTCTTTTATATGCTTCTTAATTCTTGCCTTATGTGCTTGGTTGCTTGTTTTCTTTTTAGTTGTTTGCAATGCCATGATCCACATCATGTATTATATTTATTTCTTGGATGCCATGATGGACATAATTCTCCTCCCTCCTTGATAACTAACTAGATTTCCATTTTCAATTTAGTATACTGCACATGCTATTACATTGTTACATCTATCTAGGCATACCCTTGTTGATCTAACAATCTCCAACACAAACTATGATATATCTTGAGACATATTTTGGATTATCATTGATATATCATGTATTTCATATCATAACACACTTGTAGGGCTCTTTATTCTAAGTGAAGTCATTGTAGGGTAATTATTCCTACCCTCAGAAGAGGGGGAAACAAATAGGGGTTTTATCATAGAGATTAGAGCCCTTTACTGGTCAAAAATCAGTTGTCAGAATAGTTAGAATAGTAATCAAAATTAAAAACATGCAAAATATATCAAAAAAATAGAGATGAATATAGAAAAATCATTATAAATAGTAAAGGACATGAGCACCCTATTTGGACTATAGTGCCCTATAACAAAGTGTCCACTTTTTGACATTCCTATCTAAATAACCAAAAACCCAAAAATTTTAAAAATAGATAAAAAGGTAAGGTTAATTACAATTTTTTTAACTATACTCAATTTTAGATTAGGTATTTTTATTATTGTTTTACTCAGATTATCTAGATATAGGGGCATCATGCATGACATTATGGCTCTCACTTCTAGTTTCAAATTAAGTAGTTGGTATAACTTCTAGATCAGAATCTATGTTATAAACACCAATGATTAGGGGCAATATGTGTGGTACATTTACATTATTTTAATTCTAGTTCATTATATTACCCATGTATTTTTATTATTTGTGTGGCTTATTCCATCTACAGGTGATTGGCATCATTTCAGAGTGGCTTTCATAAAATGCTAGTTCTTTGTTTCAAAGTGGCTTTCATACAATCCTGATCTCTACCTTTTAGAGTGGACATAGTTAGCCTAGTTCTTAATAAACATTAGACGATCCATGATAAATTTTCAAATTTATAGATCATTCATGGGATCCATGAGCCATCTCATATGGCACACATTAATACCATCATCAGTTCATAGTTCACACTTAGTGGGCAATGATGGAGGCAAAGGACTAGCTAGCCTTTGTATTTATGAGCCACCTACTCAGAGGGATTAAACACACAATCCAAACATTGATTAACTTATGCATGATCACATAGCTTCATTGTATAGTGGGTGATGATGGAGCTAAATGGATAACCTTTGTATTCTTAAGCCACCCTTAGGGAATTGAACAATCAGCTCTATTCACAATATTACTCTTAGTACAACACATACCCAACATCACAATAGGTTTTATATTAGTTCACGTACCTAATAAGGTGTATTCATTTCTTTCTCTTCCTCTCTCTTTTACCCAACCTTTGTAAGTTCTTATTTTAGACATAGTGTGTCTAGTAAGAACCGATTTACTTTTTTTTCTTGTAGATTTATGCTTCATGTTGTGCTCTCTCTATGCACACTCAAAATCACACATCTTCATGGGATTCACCCTTATAGGTAAGTTTAGGTATGATTTTTAGTTTTCCTTTAACCTAGTATTTTTCTTTGCTACATCACTAGAATAAAGGGGGGGGGGGGAAATGTAGTCATATAAAGTGCCCAAATTGGTAGTTTGAGTGTGTCTTATGACACCCCATCCATAGGTATTTTTTTCATGCTCTTGTGACCCTTATAGACACCTTTTTTCTTATTTATAATCATCTAAAAACTTTTAAATAGTCATTCCTCCTCAGCCAAACATTATTCCCCATGTCAATCCTATTCCCCTAGGTCTTGAGCCTATAGAAAAGGAGTGCTCCATTTGGACTATAGCATCAGACACGAAAGTGTCTCATTTTTGGTGGTCTTGTTAATTTTCACTTTGATCCCCAATAGTCATTTTCATCCCATCCTAATCCTTAATTAGGTCATCCTCGCATGAATACATCTAACCTATGACCAATTTTTCCCTATAAAATCCCACTCAAATCTCATTTACAAGAGAGGTGACTAAACTTACAAAGCAAAAAAGAATACAAAAAAAGCATTGAGGCAAATTTACATATTATTTGGACATAGTCATCCAACATAACTAAAAACATACTCAAGTCCTCATACCAATCCCTATCTACCTCAAACACTATCAAATTGGCATTTGCATTTGCATTTCATCACACTATTTCATAAAGCACATTAGTTGGGAGAACTACATATGGCTTGATCCCTCTTCAGAGTATTGGTATGTAGGTAGCATGCCCACACAAGGGGTGTGGATTTCACATTCATTACATCTTACACAATAACCCCGTCTCTTTCTCAAGTGACTCAAATATCTTTTATCAAGCATGATGGAGGGTTAGGGTTTTAAGACAAAATAAACTCCATAGTGAGTGTTATCAACAACTAAAACTCAATTTTTCACATGCATGCTCACACAGGCATAACATAATTACCAAAAATGTTTTAGGTCTTCATGATCAATTTATCTAATAGAAACATGAATGGATAATAGCACCAGACACCAAAGCATCCACATTTTGGTGCTCATGTCCTTTCACCCAATGAAAACTAGATTCAGGGTTAGGACACCTTCCCAGTCTTGTAGAGCTATTTTCAACCTCTGTATTAGTTGTCTCAGTCTATTTTCCAGGTAATTTTTATTTCTTATTATTTATTATTATTCTTAAAAAAATGAAAAGGATACACAGTTGCATAAATCAAGACTATATTTATTATTATATTCTATACTAATTTATTAATCTAAACCCTTAACTAAAATAGGAATAAAACTCCATTATTCCCAAATAAGTTGAATCAGGTTTCATGGCACCCAAGATCACATTATATGATGGAAATGGTGACCTATAGCTTCACCTCATATCATTTCATGCAACATGCTTGGACTATGTGTCCAATTATTGGCTTATTATGAAGTTATTTCCATGCAGTCTTAAGGATTATGCCCTACAATGGTTCTATGTTTTTCCAAATCAATTTGTTATGACATTTAATCCTTTACAAGATATGTTCCTATCACACTTATCTACCAACATTAGTGATAAGATATCATATTCACAAGTTGCATAGCTAAAACAAAAGCCAAATGAGCCCATAGTTGATTATGTCTTGTGGTATAAGATAATACTATCAAACTTAACAATCCCCATGGAAGATAGAGAGATTCAAGATATATTTAAATAGAGTATATTACCAACACTTCATGAAGCTATCTTATTTAATAATTTTCCCACATTTACTGATATGTGTTACATAGTTAAGGAAAGAGAGGTTAAGATAGTAGCAATTGTAAAACTCAAGTAAACAAATGGATAAGATTCAACTATTAAGAGTAAAAACAAACCTCCATATAAGGTTAGGGCCATAGAAAACAAAAGTGATAAAAATGCCATAGTCAATGTAACTTCAAAACCTTATCCTAGATTGGTTTTATCAACTCCTTAGCATAGATTCTTCACTAATATACCTAAGTCACTAGCATGAGTTATACAATAACTATTAGAATGCAATGTCGCATCTCTTCCCACCATTAAAGAGGTTGATATGATGTGGTCTCTTCTAAAGAGTTATGATTCAAATGCATTCTTTGAGTATCATAGGGCACTAACCCACATGAAAAATAAATGCATTAGCCTAAAGCATAAATTACAAGATATCATTGAGGCCAACATTATTGATGTGGGCACACCCATAGAGGCATAAAAATAATAAATAAAGGCAAAGTCACTTAAGATATTTTTAGATCTTTTCCCAAAGCATACAAATAATCAGGTAGGGGGCACATCAAGTGCTCACTATACATACCAAGCTCATCCACCACCTACATCTTATCACAAAGTTACAAAGGATATACATCTACTACATAACATTATTGGCATACATTACAATAAAATTCCACCTAGACCACTTATCACATTTTTAGATCAGGGGATTGTGGATGATGACATAGATTTACATGTGTTATTCATATGAGCATTATTAGACCACCATCCTATTCACAATGTTATGGTTGATAATGGGTCTAAAATAATCATGTGTACCATGACACTTTTACACACTTGGGATACATAGAGTGGGATATATTCCCTATAGATATAATCATTAGTGGTTTTAGTGGCCACATTCAGAGCTCCATCGAGGACATTATGAGTCCATTATAGGTTGGACCAACACACATAACTATTACACTCCTAGTAGGACCTATTGTAAGTGTATTCAACATATTATTAGGTAAGCCATGGTTAAATTAGTTACAATCCATACCATCTATAGTAAACCAATGCTTGAAGTATATATATGCCAACTAGGTGGTTATGATTGATGGTGTCCCATATGAGTATCCTCTTACCATCCCATAGTTAGTTCTAACATAATTTCTAGATATAGTTTCAAAACCAACACCAGTTCTAATTCCAATCTCATTACCAGATATTATATGGTTATCAACTATAGTTGAAAGTATAACTCCTATGCATACATTACAATGTTTACCAAAATCCTCAGAGCAAGCCATGTCTACTTTTACATTATCTACATACATGCATACTCTCCTCATAGACCATTAATATAGATATCATTGCATCAAAGATACATCATAGAATCTAGAGGGCATTCCTCTAGTTAGTTTACATCAAGAATAGTTATATTTGGGTTTAGGGGTTCTCAGCATAGGTCATCTATAGCTTCTACATCTACCAGATGGGTCCCTAAGACCCCTATAATGCATAGGGAATCATAATCAGTGCCACAACATCATAACATCACTACTTAGGTAGATTAATGTTTAGATTATAAATCACACTAGATCATAGGCCTACAATTACCATTTCACGCCACACACATGATTCACAGTTCCCCTCTCTTACATAGGTCATGGTGATGGTAATTCTCTCATGAAACTCATTGATTAGTATTGTTCCTACCCATGTACATACTTACTTCTCTCACTTTCTCCTTATACATACTATATTTTAATTTGCTTGTACATAGCTTATACTCAAAAAACACAAAAACAATATAAGATGTCAAAATGCAAAAACATTCAAATATTTTAAAACAATTTTTTTTATAGATTATATGCATTTCTATATTTACATTTTTACGACTTGTCAAATATTACATATTGTTCTTTATACTAATATAGCTAATTTTATCAAGCACGTGCTTCACTTATTCTTATCAAGTACTTGTTGACGATTGGAGAGTGCACCCAGTGGCAGGAAAATGGGTTCCCTGCCCTCTCCCTACAACATGGAAACTCCTCTCTCACCTGTGGGATGGCAAAGCAGGAGAGGAGAGTCTCTAGGTATGGGATAGTTCCCTCTGATGTATCTTATTTGTTTCAAGCAGTGCAAAATATAGATATATAGATATACTGGGGGGGATGAAAAGGGAGAAGAAAATGCATGAAAGCAAACAGCTTACTCTAAAGAGGTGATACACCAAAAAATGAAATGACCTTCCCACCTCCATACTCAGGACCAAACAAAACATACATACACTCAGATTTGGCAGAAAAGACCAGGTCACTGGGATGACAAGGAGGTACTTATAGAAAGCACAAGAACAGGGACTCACCGAGATGCTGTGGAATACATACTGTAGGTGACCTCTCCTATTCTATACCTCCAAAACAAAACTCTACTCCTGGCAGCAGCAGACAATGGCAGTTTGTAGATCATAGGTTTGCTGGTGTTGAACCTGTGAGAGCATCAAGAGACAATGACTGGACACAGACCAACATTCAAGGCATACTTTGCACAACCTATCCAAATAGAGGTAAAAACTATCTTTTATTGATTCAGGTGGAAAATTTATAGAGCTATGCTCTTTAAAAAATTGGAGAAGATTCAGATGCTTTAAAAATGGCCAAGTCTGCCAATTTATATGGGAAGATCCGAGAGGATTCTCATTGGGAAGAGTGAAAAAAACACTGTAGATGACATCATAAGTCTATTGGGACCATGCTTGTTGCCTCATTTTGCGTGCAGCCTGCTCCTCTGCTAGTTGGGTGGGTCTTTTTCTATGTTTTATAGGGCTTTTTTGTTGTTTGATGTTGTGGGTGATAAATTTTCTGCATACTACCGTGGACTGCACACAGCAATTTTACCGACGTCAGTTGATTTACTATCGAGCACAACAATTTTGCCAACATCAGACGTGTTGGCTTGGCTATTCTGCCAACATCGGCTGAGTTGGCTGCCTTTCTTTTCTCTGCTTGTGTTGTGAGCAGTAATTTTGCCGCTGATTGCATCTGTTTGCAGTCTCTTATTACCTGTCGGTGTCATGGGCGGTAAATTTGCTACCGACTGCATTGTTCTTGTAAATGTCTGCCCTTCTTTTGCCTTAGTGTTAAATGCCCCAGTCTTTTCCTCTCCCCTTTTGTGAACGTTTAAAGACTCTACCTTATGCTACCATGAATGCCAACAAACGAGGCCAATGAGCCAATGCTTTAAAACGGAGCTGTCGAACCCTGAAGATGGACCTTGCAACCTGAAATGACTAGCCATGCAAAGCAGGTGTAGAAGGTGACTGAGATTTTTCTAGAGGGGCAAAATTGGGTCAACAAATTGGTGACTCCCAGGGGAAGCGTGCCTACTATGCTTAGAACCTAGTTGCCTTACATTCCATTGGGTGCAGAGTCAGATGGTGACTTTGAAGAGAGTTCTCAATAGCTTTGATAATCCCAAAATCAAATACACAAAATTTACCCCCAAATGAAGGGAAACACACAAGCCTAAAGACAACTAACTGTGCAAATGCACTTAGGGAAAATAGGGAAAACAACTGAAAGCAAACTATTATATATAGCTAGCCAAGAATGTTCGCCTCCCTCCTAAATTGAAAGGAAATTTTCTTAAGTCCCCTTCCTAGTGAGAAGACTTATCGTGGCAGGCAAGTAGTTGAAAGAAAATGAGATTTGGTGACTTACTCTTCCTGCCTGTCACCTGAGTTGGCTGGAAACCAAGGGGATCAAAATTAAACATGCCTCCAATATATACATATTTTGATTGTCCCTGGAGGCCTGTTAAATCTGGTCTTTGATATTGGTGCTTCTCACCAAGAAATCAATTTCTACCGGCTCATCACCGTAAGCCTTCTGATCTGCACATTTCTTTTGCAATGTATCATGGTCTGACTTGTTTCCTTCTGCCTCTTTGAAAACTTTTTCAGACTTGTCCTCTGCTTCCTCTTGGCCTTCTTGAAGAAGGGCGAATGTGGTGATGTCTAAAAGGGACTCACAAAATGATTGCTCATCCCACAAGACTTCACTTTCCTATTTAAAGCTTAGTTCTTCAAGGCATTCCTCCAAGAAGATAGACCTCTCCTTTTCCTCTTTGCTGATCAGGGCTTCTAGATTTTCAAAAATATTCCCCTAATTTCCTCTAACTCAGGCTCTTCAATGTAGTCATCCTCATCAAAATAGCAAGGAAGTTCATCAAACAGAGGAGAAGAGAGCTTACCATGCATTTGTTCCTCTTCGAATTGCTGGAACATCTGCATATGCACAAGGCCTGCATCTTCTCCATTACTGATAAGGTCTTCACAAGGAGCATCAATGATGATTTCTTCTTCGTTATTGTTCATGACAACCTCCTGAAGGACTGCAAATTGAATCTTTTGTTCCTCTCTTGCCTCTTGCAAAATAGGTTCTTCCTTGAGCGAGGGTGAAGTGGAGAAAGCATGTGGAAGAGGAAACAGTCCTTGAGCTAGAATCAAATGATTCTCCTCTCTCCACTTGATCAACACTTCATCAATATTAGGCACAACCTGATAACTCTCTTGGAAATGTGTAGGTGGGGTGTGTTCAGGCATGGAATGTGTTATTTGGTCTGAACCGTCCACCACACATTGACTGAGGAAACTCTCTCTGGACTCCAACTCTGTAATTCTCCTACTTAGGCCTTCTTGGAAAAGCTTTTCTTGGAGGCTGCCAGCATCATCACAGGCAGGGGCAACTTCAGCTTCTTCAAGGTTTCGAGAAAAACCTTGCTTTTCTTCTTCTATTCTGCCCCATGATTCCACTGTCTTTCCCCAATTCAGGATCTCTAAATTTGAATTCTGCTCCTGTGAACAGGCAGCAACTTTGTTTTCCATGAGGTCCTGAGGCTCCTCCACAAGGTCTGTAAATTTTCCCTCTCTTTCAAGGAGCAGCTTCATCCTAGCCTCTAAATATTCAATTTGTCTGGCTAGGCTTTCCTGAAAGAGTCTTTCTTGGAGGTCACCAACATTAACCTCTTCAAAGCTCCGAACTGGTCCCTGGCATTCCTTCCTCCAACTCAAAATTTGCACATCATACTGGAGAACTTGGGGAGGCTGAGGAATGCAAGGAAAACACTGTTGGTGCATTGGAGGAGTCTTTAGAAGAGGGACGTGCTAGCTAATGAAATTATTCTCAATGAAAGATTCCTGATCTAAGGAGTTGAAAAGATTGATCTCCATGGGAGGTTACTCTGATGCCACCTGGTGTTGGAAAGCCAGGTGCACAGGATTGGGGGTAGCTGTATTTGATGAGCTGGAGTGAGCAAGTGCAATTTGATCAAATGTATTTGGTGCAAAAGAGGAGGTTTTCTTCAGGGTAGGAGGGGGCACACAAGGCTGACTGCCTTGGATAGATGGATTTCTCCATTTTGGCACCTCTTCCTTCATGGACTGCAAGGCCTGCGCTTGCTTAAACAAGCACTCCTCTTCATACATCAGCTCATGTTGATATCTGTACTACTCTTCCAACTTATTAATTTCCAATGTCTGCCTCTCAAATTCCAGCCTCACCCCCTTTATACTTGCAGGGCAACTAGGAGAGCTGCTTGAGGGGATTGCATAAATATCTGAAGTCTGATCATACTCACATGAAGGAAAAAAAGATCCATGATTTTGAGCAAAAGAAGTATACATACGAGGAAATTTTTGAATGGCACCAGGCTACTTAACCAGCAGATTTAACTTGGAGTCGCTAGATGGTGAAAACTTAAATCGACTGTGTCAGGACCAACATCAATCCTGAACTTTATTGTGTTGAAAAATATAGTCCCATCGGGCGTGCCAAAACTATTGACGACTGGAGATTGCACTTGGTAGCAATAAAATGGGTTCCCTACCCTCTCCCCACAACATGGAAACTCCTCTCTCACCTGTGGGATGGTGAAGCAGGAGAGGAGAGTCTCTAGGTATGGGCTAGTTCCCTCTAATGTATCTTGTTTGTTTCAGGCAGTGCAAAATATAGATATATAGATATACTGGGGGGATGAAAAGGGAGAATAAAATGCATGAACGCAAACAGCCTACTCTAAAGAGGTGATACACCAAAAAATGAAATGACCTTCCCACCTCCACACTCAGGACCAGACAAAACATACATACACTCAGATTTGGCAGAAAAGACCAGGTCACTGGGATGACAGGAAGGTTCTTATGGAAAGCACAGGAACAGGAACTCACTGAGATGCTATGGAATACATACTGTAGGTGACCTCTCCTATTCTATACCTCCAAAATAGAACTCTACTCTTGGCACCAACAGATAATGGCACTTTGTAGATCACAGGTTTGCTGGTGTTGAACCTGTGAGAGCATCAAGAGACAATGACTGGACACAAACCAAAATTCAAGGCATACTCTACACAACCTATCCAAATAAAGGTAAAAATTGTATTTTATTGATTCAGGTGGAAAATTTGTAGAGCTGTGCTCTTTACAAAATTGGAGAAGATTCAGATCCTTTAAAAATGGCCAAGTTTGCCAATTTATATGGGAAGAGCCAAGAGGAGTCTCATTGGGAAGAGTGAAAAAAACACTGTAGATGACATCATAAGTTTGTTGGGACCATGTTTGTTGCCTCATTTTTCATGCGGCCTGCTCCTTGCAGAAAGACCAGGCTACTGGAAATGACAGGGAGGTTCCTATGGAAAGTACAGGAAACAGGGACTCACCAAGGGCTGAGAAATACACATTGTAAGTGACCTCCCCTGTTCTATACCTCCAAAACAGAACTCTACTCCTAGCAGCAGCAGACAATGGCACTTTGTAGATCACTGGTTTGCTGGTGCTGGACCTGTGAGAGCATCAAAGAACAATGACTGGACACAGACCAACATTCAAGGCATACACAAAAAAATCCATCCAAGAAAGAGGTAAAACTGTCATTTATTGATTCAGGTGGAAAATTTGTAGAGTTGTGCTCTTTAAAAAATTGGAGAAAGATCCAGATCCTTTAAAATGGCCAAGTCTGCCAATTTATATGGGAAGAGCCAAGAGGAGTCTCATTGGGAAGAGTGAAAAAAACACTGTAGATGACATCATAAGTCTGTTGGGACCATGCTTGTTGCCTCGTTTTGTGTGCAGCCTACTCCTCTACCCATTAGGTGGGTCTTTTTTTGTGTTTTGCAGGGATTTTTTGCCGCTTGATGTTGTGGGCGGTAAATTTGCTGCCTACTGCCATGGACTGCATGTAGCAATTTTGCCGATGTCAGCCGATTTACTACCGAGCACGGTAGTTTTGCCAACGTCGGCCATGTTGGCTTGGCTATTCTGCTAACATTGGCCGAGTTGGTTACCTTTCTTTTCTTTGCTTGTGTTATGAACGGCAATTTTGCCGCTGCCTGCATCTGTTTGCGGTCTCTTTTTACCCACTAGTGTTATGGGCGGTAAATTTGCCACCGACTGCATTGTTCTTGTAAACATCTGCCCTTCTTTTGCCTTAGTGTTAAATGCCCCAGCCTTTTCCTCTCCCCTTTTGTGAACGTTTGAAGACTCTGCCTTATGCTACCATGAACACCAATGAATGAGGTCGATGAGCGAATGCTTTGAAATGGAGCCGTTGAACCCTGAAGACAGACCTTGCAACCTGAAATGATTGGCCATGCAAAGCAGGTGTAGAAGGTGATCGATATTTTGCCAGAGGGGCAAAATTGGGTCAACAGTACTTATAGATTTCAGATAGGAATCCAGTTCATTACACTAATTTAGGCCAGCTGTCATCTACCCATTGGGGTAACTTACACCAATCCAAGTTTATACATTTGATACATCTACCCATTTGGGGGCATATCATACACAATTTCTATAGCCATGTTTTATCTTTACATAATATAAATTCTAGTTTACGTATTAATTTATCTCGATATTGATCATTGCTATTCATTTCTTATATTTTTTATTGACTATCACTAGTTAAACATAGGATATATGCATCCTTACATCTACATAGTTTTGTATTACACAGTTATACATGCTTTCACTTTTAGTTCCTAGATTAGACTTGATTGTTTTTCCTATCTTCAAGGGCATTTGAATATGACATTGATCTTTGGACTTTATACCACTTCTCTATTTCTATGCCTTGGACATTTGCCCATGTACCTAATATATTTTTTTTCATGCTTCTATATGCATATATTTTTTTATGTCTTTCTATGTGGTTCTATGCCAAATTGCTTGTTTTTTACATATATGGACATTTGAACATGTACTTGAATGTCTTCATTCTCAAATTTAGTGACATGTGCCCATGTCCCTTGTATTATGCACTCTTAGCTTATATTTTGTGTGCCTCATGTGTTTATATGTATTCTTCCTTGTATTTTTCTACATCATGACACTTGTCTTTGCTTATTACACACACACACACACACACACACACACACACACACCAATTTTTAATTCCATGAGAGAACTCATGCATCCACCCTTCCTACTTGGGATTCATGATGGACATCATACCCCATCCCCCAAGGTAGTTACTAATTTTTTTTACTATATATATTGTTTACATTTATCTTGACACCCTTGTCCAATGCTAGCTTACAACATAAATCTTACATTTTCTACTTATGCTCAGATATATTTACATTTTGATGTTATATTTTTACTTTATATTAGGATATCATGCATATGATTTGGATAACACATTTTTTAGAGATACTTATTTAAAGAGTAATTCTTACACAAATTTCACAACTAACCTCAAAAAAGGGGGAATTCATGAGGGTTTGTCACAAAGATCAAGATCCTACATTAATTTTCATAGATACATTTCAGCACATAGGCTCAATTTCATAAATTAGACTCAGGGCAGACATATAACAAAATAGAGACTTAACAGTCAGTTTAAATCACACAAAAATTAGACTAGACAGTCATTAACACCCATATTGGGACACTAGTGCCATAGGGCACTAGTATCCATTATCCCTAACTCTAAGACAGTCCAAATCATTTAGACCAATACACCAAGTATAGTATAAATTTGCATAGATACAATCATAGGTTTGGAAATTATGTTTAGATTTAGCTTGGATACATTCATTTCAAATCAGATTCATACTAGTTACTCAAATTTAGAGGAATCAAGCATAACATGATCACTCATACATTCAGACTAGTTATGTAGGTTCAACTATTATATACTTGAGTCAGATTTAGTATACTCAGATCCCATATTGTGGGTATGTGCATGACACATAGTTTCCATATACTCAACTTTAGATAGGTTAATTAGATGGAATGATAAACTCCATGTCATTCTCTATGTTGTATTCACTTGCTATCACATTCTAGGTTGTCACTAGATTCATGCCTTAATCCATTTGTAGTGGTTGTCATTCCCAAGTGGCCCAAATTTGCCTAATATACCTGAGTGGCCATAGAGTTGAATACATAGTTAGAGTTACTTAATTAGATACTTTCAACACTTTTCATAGTATATTTATAGATGAATTTAATTCACATAGGGGTAAAAGATGGATTCATAGACTATTTGAGTTCTTGAACCACCTACATGAGAGTGTTAGATACACTTACATTCTTACCCAAGATATTCACAGAGATCACAATCCATTGAGTAGGGGTGGGCAATGATGGAGTCAAAACCAGATTGAGTTCTTGAGCCACCCATATGAGAATTGAGCAAGCCATCATCTAAATTCAAGATATTCAATGATATGATCACTATGCACATTTACACACACAAGTTGTTACCAGGATCATGCATTGGTTTATGTACCCAACAAGGTGTACTCATTTTTTCCCTCTCTTTACTCAACTTTACTCAATTATTTCATTTCAACATAGTCTTTTGTTTTTTTATCATCTCTTAAGTAAGGACTAATTTTTGCATGTTTCATTGCAAGACATTGCTTTGGATCATGTTCCACATATGTAGACCTAGATATGCATATTCAAACTCTGATATGAGAGCTTTCCTTTCAAGATAAGTCTAGATACACTTATTTTTTCTTTATAATAGTCATTTTGATTTTTTATATTACTAGCATAAAGGGAGGTAAAATGTAATCACCTAAAAGTGGTAATTGGATGCTAAGAGTGTCGCTTGAGTTAGGCTATCCCTAAACTAGTCATAGACCTATCTTTGAGCATTAGGCTTACTTTTCTAGTCATTTAGTGGACTATAATCACCTATAACCAATAAAAACATAGTCCCAAAACTATCATGTCAGACCCCCAATCTAAATTTCTTAAAAGTCTACAAAAAGGACATTTGGGACACTACAGTCACATGGCACTAGTATCCCTAATTGGGTGTTATTGTCCATAGCCCTAACTCTTCCCAATAGATACTTTTTTTAATGTGTGCCCCTCTTAAGGTCGATGTAAGCTCAATTTCCTATCTGCACAAGCAACATAACCCTATAAATATTAGTCTAATCCACCTCTATTCACTAGATGGAAAATAGATGCAAAAGCTATTCAAACCAAAGACAAATTTGAGCAAATTTAAGGTATTTTATCCCTATTATTCCTTATTTTTTACATACTAGCATCTAAAATATTCCTAAGCCTAATTTTCAAGTATTTCAAAACTCAAGAACATTCAAAGCATCCAAGGCCACTCTTTGTCTAACATTCACTTACACATACATCAAGAACTAGGTGGGAGAACTACATCACGCTTGACCCCTCTTCATAGTATTAGTATGTAGGCAACTCTCTACACATTAGGATGTTGAGGATGTCCAGTCCCTCCTACTAACACACAAAATTATTTCTCATGACATACTTGGAAGGAGATTAGGGTTTGCATAGCGAATCAGGTATTCCATGTACAACATATAGATCTAGGATTTGGTCATGCAAGAATAGAACATACAAATACAGGTGTAGGTACTCCTAAAAAACAAAATCAGTCATGTAAAGGGGACATTAATACTACATTGAGGACACTACACATAGATGGTGCTACTGTTCAAACTAGTTTCTACTATCCAGTGGTAGATGAATAACTTAAACTTGTTGATGACAAAAACTACTACCCAAATCTCAATTTTAGAACCTAGATAATCTATAATAGTTAGTTTGTAGATAAGTCTCTATCTATGCCTATTCATTGTTATTATTAGAAAGTCAAATAAAGTCAAAGTCCATAGCATTGCATCTTTATTTAACTAACTTAGGCATCTCAACCCCTTAACTAAACATAGGATTTTCATTGTAAACCCCTAAAAGGTTAAATCAAACCCTTTTTGGAAATTAAGGGTTGGGAGGAATAGGCTATCCAAAAGTGAGATAACCTATTCCTTAAAGCATATGAGTTAAACGATTTAATTTATGATAATTTTTTTAGTGTTGAATTACAAAAATATAAACATACAAGGCACAATGCTAAACAATATTTTGATTACAAAATCATGAAGAAATGATACTTATCTTATGCAACGATGCACACAAATATATGAGATGTACATGTATGTAAATAAGTTGTTTGATATTCAGGAATTAATTATCAGATTTTGTAAATATGTGTTTAGCTGTATAGACACTTGTGTCACCTTATGGACACTCATGTTGACACTAAAGTCTAAATCTTGATGCAACTATCTTGTACATAATGTTTGTTGTAATAATATACAACTGCATGGGTCTTTATGGGTTTTATTTCATCTTTGGTCTGATATGCCTAGATATCATCCATAGGATGTTGATGACTATTTCTAGCTCAAACCCTAGCTCTCCACCTTTTATTAAGTTATCTTACCATAAAATGGGTTAGTAGGATCATTGTGTCGAGTTGACCTCAAATACCTCTTTGTCAATAAGCATTGCCTAGATAGCCAATACCCCAAGGAGGGCCCCAAACTTATGTAGTTATCCTCTATGTGTGAGAATGTGTGTGTGTATAAGGGTTCAATATACTATATAACAATGCATGTAGTGATCTAGATCATAAGTTGAAAAATATGGCTCATGGATTATCTTTTGAGTACTTCAGATCTATAGTATGACTACTTCTATGATTGATATGTACATAATGATGAAAAAGGTAGAATAGCTTAGTCGTGCAATTAATTGATTGAACCTGAATGTGTGATTGCTTTGTAATTTCTAGATGTCCAAATGAATTAGCTTTGAATTAACCCTCAAAGGGTTAATGACATTCTTAGGCCAACCCATACACTTCAAAACATTTACAAATTTGAGTGTTTGTAAGGTAAGGACATGTACGTTAGAGTAAGGACAATAACACCAATGTTGTTGTCCTAAATGAAGGAAAGTTGATGAGGTTATGTCAGTGACCGTGAAGGATATACATCAGATTTTAGGTATTACGTGGTCACAAGTGATCAAGATAATTAGAATAATTAGGGTTAGATTAAGAAGTAAGTAATTAGTCCTAGTGAGGTGGCAAGTGCGAGTATTTTTGGCTGCAAGGAAGGTCAAATTGAAGGGTATAGCCTTAAGATATATTTGTCAAGTGTACAAGACTAGTTTAACATGTAAGTATAGATTTAAGCATCTATAATAGATACCACTAGGGATGGTTAGGTGGTGCTCGATCTTCTTTTAGTTGAGCCACCTTCTTGGAGCACCCAACCTCCCAAGGATAATCTACCTCCTCTTCCTCTTAGGGTTACAATGTGTGTTAGAAGATTATTTTTTTATTTATGTTAATTTTGGTAATTCTAAGTTGTCGTGTTTTGCCAATATTTTTTAATATATGAGTTATATTTTTCCTCTAATATGGAATATATGTCATGCTTTCCAACTTGCTACCTTAACATTGTAATTGTCAATGTATATTATCATTTTTTGATTGAAAATAGTTATATTGATACATTTCAATTGTAAATGATGTCAATTCCTATGTATTGAACTCTTTAACTCATTACATTATGTCATCAAATTATATATTCTCTCTTTTCTCAAGCACTATGGATTTGTGAAAAATGAAGAAATAAAAATCAATATTTTCAACCATTGTGACTGAAATAATCATTGGTGCTTATTTATCATTACATTTTAGAAGCACCTATAATGGTTCAATTCACTTGTGCATGTTATGGTGAGGATATAGTGATTCATTGAAATTAGTTTAAGATTAAATAAGAAGTGATTTTGTGGTAAGGTTGTAAATATGGTGAAATATATAAAATATTAAAAAACATAATTTGTATATAAAATATTAAAAGACATAATTTGTTTCACATATTTTTTATGCATGTCATATAGTCTTATAAAATAACATACATTTTATTTCAAATATCAAAATAATTATTTCTCATTAAATTTTTTTCATAGCAATTTTTTTTTCTATATAATTTTTTAAAGATACATTTATCATTCTCTTTATAAATAAAAATTATGTATTATTTTTGTAATATAATAACCATTTTTAATTTTTGATGAATATTAATATTTAAATAAAATTGAAAATTATTTACTTTACATAATATGTTTTTTAATTTATTAATATCAATATCTTTATCTTATGAAAAAGCAAAATCTTGTTTTGTGAGACAGCTAGCTGATACGTCTCCTCATTTGGTTTTTATGGGATACTTAGTGGTGAAAGTCTCTTCTGTCGCTTTGTACAGGCGACAGAATTTATTGTTAATAGAAAACCTTTTTAATGGTGGTCGGTCATTGATTTAACTTAAAGTTATACTTTAGTGGTCATGATTGGATGGCGAATGGCGAATGGCGAATGCCGAATGGCGAATGGCGATATATCTGCATTCAACAACGTACTAAAGTGATGATAGAGTGAACATTAAAAGTCTTTTCGGCATTGGCATGCCTTTTTTACGGCTTTATTTTCTCATCAATATTTTCCGAACTCGCTTTTTTGGTGATTGGATGTGTTTGTGAATGGACCCAAAAGCTGTCAACATTCCACCCCTGCGTAGTCTTATTTTTGGAATCATTATACTTTTGTCTATGCCCGCTTTCGCAATGTATAAATTAAAACTACGATTCACTTAAAATATATTATTCATTCTTACCCACGATCACGATCACGATCACGATCACGATCACGATCACAATCACGATGCAATGAAATTTATCTTCCACAAAATTCCCCCTTACCATTCGAACTTATTTCAAAAGTAAAGAAATAGGACATAAGTCATTCATACTATTTGCCATCATATAATTACATTCTTTAATGTAAAACAAACCATAACTTTTCATCCCTCTTAACACATAATTATATATGTACGAAACATTTTATCCCTTTTTTTAAAATACTTTTAGGTACATGTTATTTTAAATAGATTAGTATTGGTAATTTAGATCATTTATTTTAATGCTTTTCTATCATATTACATCGATTAATAATTTTAATATATTTTTTTAAATGATAAATATCATTAATTAATTCTATCAATATATTGGGTTTAAAAATATATTTTAAGGAAAATAAAATAGGTTCTAAACTCCGTCATATAATCAACATATTACGAATTTTTGATTGAATTTTCAATTTTTTTTTTAAAAAGAAAAAAATTGTTGACCACTTTTCATCCTCAAGCCTAGAACGTTGTCAACTTAAGTATTAATATCTTTAGTCCATCTTGAAAATTTCATAGTTGTCATGTCTTTTGAAGGATCAAGGAAATTCAAAGGAATGTCATTCACTATCATATGAAGGGAGTTGGTCTAAATGTCTTGTCATTGTCATATCTTTATTTCAACTTGTGTTATGTATCTTCATAATATTTGAGTATGTGTGGAGGTCTTTGACAAAGGTTTGAAGTGGTTTGAGAAATCTAAAGTGCTTAGATGGAGATGGTGGGAGGTGGCAACTGATGACTCACCATAAAGTTTTCCGAATGTATTCAATATATGCAAGGTATCGCTGACTATAAGCTTTGAAAGTGTGATCAAGATACATAGAAGCCAAATTAAAACCTTTTAGAAAGCTATAAGGTACCCTTTATGATATTCATTACCAAATTTCCTTTTGAAGCTATATGTATGTTGTCTAAAAGAAAGGTTTTGTCTTAAAATGACAAATTTTGACCTCAAAAGGCCATTAAAGCATCAACCATACCCTTATTCACCCTCATGGTGATGATATTGTTTTGATCAAATAGTTTTATGCTTTAAAGTTGTCCCCTCCATGAGTATCGAACATTGTTTTGCCATTAAGTGAGCTCACACATGTGAAAACATGCATCTTTTGCTCTCCAAAATGTTGAGCATGATCATTGATGTTTGGTTGTCATTGATGTCAAAGAGAGCATATGGTTCTAGTGAATGAATGACAAAGAAGTTGTGTTTGATAGCTTGGAGAGATATGACACATTTGTAGGTCTATAAGGACAAAGAAGAAGTTGTGAGGCATCCATAGATCACTTGGTGAAGTTCTGGTGTGTCACTTGATCATTTGGGAAGAGAAACATGCATATTCTAGCTTAAGAGAAGTCAGATCGTCATTGCACGTCATGAAGATATGAATGAACTATCAAGTTTGTGCATTTAATGCAGGTACTTATAAAGTCAACTAAGGTCAAATTTTTTCATAGAGATGTTGTCTATAGTGCCAAGAGGGTACCCTAAAGATTTGGACTCTTGAAGTGTTTTCTAAATTAAGTGTTAAACATTCAAAGTTGTTATTGCAAACTATGATGGGCTAGAGACCATCAAATATAATTACGTTAAAGTTTGGGGTCAATTAGTGTAGACAAATCTAATGGTGAGCATTTAATCGGATGTTGAAGAACTACAGTAAGCATGAAACCTGCCAGATAAAGATCAAAGGTGAGCATATGATCATATAGTTAAAAATCAATAGTGCACATTAAGTTAATAAGTCAAAGAATGCTCAAATTACATGTAGAACTACCAAGTGGCATAAACACATTGACTGAATGGTACAGTATGCACAGAAGGCACACAAAGCTACCAAGTGGCACAATCACAGAAGCTCATATCGAAGATCAACAATGAGCATTGCAAGATAAAGTCTAGGATACTCTTGAGGAGATCAATGGAGTGTGTTTGATCTAGATGCTAGGAGAAATGAGATGTGGACAAAGTGTCTGATGTTTAGCATTTGATCAGTGACCATTGGCATTTCAGTTAAGAAAGGAAAAACTAGTACTAAGTGTTTTGCATATATCTTTTGATCTAACAGGAATTTGCTAATGGAGTAAAAAAAAAATTTGAAGAGGACTTCGAGGGGTATCCATAAAAATTGGTTATAAGGTTTTAATGTTTATATAGTCAAATATAGTAATCTCTAAAGTTTAATGTGTGTTAGACCATGTTTTGCAAATGACCCAAGAAAGATAAGTGAGTAGTTCTTGATAGTGTTTTGATGTTTTAAGATGAAATAAATATTAGAGAGTTTGGTAGACTCCATGAAGATCATATGTGTGGGTTATGGATGTTTGAATAATCCATCTTTAGGGTGAACAATTGCTAAGAATTTGACTGTGTTTGTTGAATGTACTGACAAATTGAGTAACCATCTTATAGAGGTAGGTTGAAGGTGTTTTGAGCAGAGTTGAGAAAAAAAATGAATATTAAGATATCAAATAAGTCTTAAATATTGATGATAAGGTATATAATGTCATAGTATCTCCCTGATCAATTATGGAGAGTCAAAATAGTTTGACTATGTGTGATCAGTCAGAATGGTCATCATGATAGAGTTGTTTTGGGTTCTTAGAGCTTGAGTGAAGGTGTTTAAAGGACATAGAGATATTTCATAGGTCATGTAAGATATATTCATATATTTGGTTGAGTGTATTATTTGATAAAAGTGTTTGTATGCTTCAGTTCTATATGACAGACTTTTTTTAATGTTTTTAGGCCTTTTGGTGAGCAGTCTAGAATGGCTTGGTTCAATTGTTGAGTTTGTGTTCCAGGTGGTATGGACTGATGAGCAAGTGAACAAGGGTATATTAGAGACAGGTTTGATGTGTTCGAAGCATTGGTAAAATATGACGGTGGTCCAAGTAGTCTCACATGTAACGTGTGAGTATGAAGGCCCAATTATTTTAGGTATCACCAAGACCTAATGGTAGTTTGGGGCTAATGAGATAATGGATCACCTAAGGAGTGTGTGGTTATTATATTTAATGTATATTAGGACCTATTTAAAAGGTATAATAAATAATTAAAGCATCTTAGCCGAATAAAATGGGTTAAAGGAAGAGAGTGGTATAAGTACAAGGTCTAAATTGGCCTAATTATGCTTGTTATGAGAATGTGGATTCAATTAAAGAAGAGAACCTTTGAAAAAGAAGCTAAATTTCAGTTAGGACCATCCGAGTGTGAAAAATATTAGACATATTTATATAATCAAGTTTTTTCTAGAGTACACATAAGTCATTGGACCTAATGAGCCTAGAAGAGGTAGTTTGAGTAAGTTAGCCCTAGAGGCAACTTGAGAGAGATTGGAGGTGAAGAGTGTAGACAAAAGCAATCATCATCAATTAGTGAATATCAACAAGTGTTTAAGGTGATCTATTTAGGTAGATAAGTGGGTACTTGGTTGCCTAGAGGGTTGGTTCCTCCTTGAAAGGTAAAGCTTGTTAAAGGTCTAGTTGTTATGAGCGCTCAACTAGATAGGGGCAGTAGCTCCTTGTGGGATTGGTGTATCACTAAACTAAGGGATTGGTATTTATTGATTAGTTGATGTTGGTCTAAATGTTGGATCTTATTTTATAGGACTATATTCCATCTTGTAGAGTTTAATGGGTTTTATCTCCCAAGAGGGTTTCCCACATATATGATATGTTCATGTGATGTGTGCTCTTATGTATCCTTTAGATATATGTAATTTCATATTTATATTTTTTGATCAAATTGATGTATGATAATTTTTAGTAGTTGGGAATTGAATTGGATTATCTTGCATCATTGATTCACCCCTCCCAGTGATTTTACCTCTAACAATTGGTATCAGAGTAGGACCTTTTGTGCAAGTTTTACCACTTCAAGGTGATCCAAGGTACAAAAAGGATGGCTAAGCAGTTGAGGAAGTAAAATCTTGATTTGAGATCAATGGTCAAAAGTATTGAAGAACATATTAGGCATATTGAGACTAGGAATAATAATTATAATTCCAAATATGATGATCATGAGATGAGGCATGAGGAGCTTAATGAACAGATCATAAAACATAGTGAAATGATAAGTCATATTCAAGCCAAGTTCAAAATATTAAGTAAAATAGTCAAAGAAGACAAGATGACCATACAGGATCTTGAGCATCAATTAAAAGTTATAAAGTCTAATTTGAGTTTAAAAGAGAAGAATGTAGACATCTCAAAACTTAGTTAGAAGAGACAAATGCCAAGCTGAGTTCAAAGTAAGGTGAGAATGATGAGTTGAAGTCCAATCTTGATTTTATAAATATTATTGAAGATCAAGCATGTAGATTGAAGGATGACATGACTAAAAAACCCAAAAGGGATAAGAAGACTATCTAAGTTCTGAGAATTTAGTTAGAGGTTGTAAGTTCAAGTATGAGAGCTAAAGAGGATGAGAGTGTTCAATTGAAGACCAAGCAAGATTCATTAAAGGATGAGCATGAGCAATTTTTTGTCAAGGTAAACAAGATTATGAAAAAGAGGTCAGCTCAAGAAAAAATGATTTAAGTACCGAAATGAACAAGAAAAAATCCATTAGGCAGCCAAGTGCCATGAGGTATGAAAGATATTTTAATGGTCATTATTATTCTTATCACAGGTTTGGTCATAAGACAAGAAACTTTGGAAGGAAGAAAAACTGGTCAGTTAGGGGTATGGATAAAGTAGTTTTCTATAATTGTCATGGCATGGCACATATTTCTAGATACTGCCACAAAATGAATGAGAAAAGACTAACCCAGGTATGGAGACCTAACACAATTAATCTTGATCATAATGAACCTAAGAGACAAGATGTTTTTTGTTTCAGTTGTTATGAAGTTGGTCATATTTCAAGATATTGTATAAGAAATATCTCAAGTCATAAGAAGGTCCATGGACATCCTAGAGTGCTTAGGAAAGGTCAATCTTTGGTATAGAGTACTAAGGAAGTGAAGACCAAAAAAACCTAGTTCAGTTGAGATAAGAGATCAAGGTGGACTGCTTGCCAAAGCAAAATAGGAATCAAATATGAATAAGGTTCAAGAACAAAAAGAGAATGGGTCATCTATCCAGATATAAAAGAAAAATCAAAAGTCAATTCAAGTCAAGCTCAAAGAAAATACCAAAGTACTAATTGAATCAAGTTCTAAGGTATGTATAGATCCAAGAGAATATTTTACTATTGTTGAGCAAGTTTCATGCAAAGAACATTAGTTGTCAATGCTTAATGATGAGGTTCTTTCTTTAGATGAAAATGTATGTCATGAATATTTGTTGTCTCCATGTATTATCAATTCATTCTTAAAAGAAAAGGAGAATATTTTAGTGGATAAACATGTTGCTTCTCTTAAGCCTAAGAAGAAGAAGAAGAAGAAGAAGAAGAAGAAATATCAATATCAAATAACCAAGGAGGATAAGGAATATGAGGAGCTGTGGGAAACTCCTAGTTTCACATTATTTTAGGACATTGTGGGTTAGGGTATCTTTATCTAAGCTTCATAGAGACACTTGATAGTAAGAGGAAGCATGGTGGATGCCAATTGAGTTTTGGTTGATGTTAAAATACAAAAAATATTAGAAAAATATGTGATGGTTTACTATGGAAGGACATGATGAGATATTTTTAGAAACAATGATCCTAAATTCAAATTCTTGATCAAATCTAAAGTATGGTCTAATTGGTGAAATGATGAAGAATGAAGATGTTGGTTCTAAAGGTCTGCAAGCAGAGAATGGAGGTTTCTAAGTGTCTAATCAAGGATGGTGAGTTATCAAGATATTATTTTTCATATAAAGGTATGTTGATATTTTTCAAATGTGTTAAATGTGTGTTTAGGGCTTTTAATCCTAAAGGTAAGATCTTGTCAATTGCTTAAATTGATTGACCAAATAATGAAGACTGAAGACAAGGTTGATATGGATTATGAAGAGATTGTGTTTTCATATCATTGATATCATGAATAAGGTCTTAGAGTTATCTAGATTACAAGTTGTGTGTGCCATGGAGTAAGGGGGAGCTAACTTAGTTAGCTTGAAGAAGTTGTGCATGATGTGAGGGGGAACATATGTGAAGATTCTTTAGTCATGATAAAAGTGTGAATATGTCTACTATAGTTATGGATTCAATAATATTGATATGATTACTTAATCAAACCAAGTCATATATTTTTACAAGGTATTGAATCTTCATGCCTGAGCAAAAAGAGCTTGTGAGTTATATAGGTAGACAGGTCCAAGGATCATAAAAGTACAAGTTTAGATTGGTTCATGTCAAAAGGGGAACAATTGATTCATATTCTTGAAAGTATGTAAGTATCTTGATGATCTTAAATAATATTTGAATGCATACTTGATGTTAAGGAATGATTATTGGCATATTGAGGAAGAGACCCTTTGTCATTAATGTCAATGTTGACCATTTTTACCCACAAAAAAAAATGGATCAACCTCATACATTAAGAATATTTTATAAGGGTTTTTTAATAATGTTATAGTGCATGTTGTAGCTCATTTGGTTTCATTTCATATGCCATTCTAAGTTGTGGTCAAGGTCTAGCTTAGTCCTTGTGTCTTTTGGTGTCTTGAGGGTCATTTTTTGATCATATATGCAAGTATCAGATTATTGTGGTGTTGAGTAGTTGCAATATCAAGTCTATAAAATCCTAAGGTTACACTTGGAAGATATTTAAAATTTTGGCCAAGTTTTAGAAAATTTAGAATTCCTTCAGAGGAATTTTCCACACAAGTCCTATAACAAAAGTACAAGGCATATTTCCACAATATCAAGTCTAGAAAATCCTAAGGTTACACTTGGAAGATATTTCAACTTTTGGCCAAGTGTTAGAAAATTTAGAATTCCTTCAGAGGAATTTTCCACACAAATCCTGTAACAAAATTACAAGGTATATTTCCCTCAGATAAATTATTTCACTTTTGGCTAAGTTTTATTTATTTCAAGAGTTTTTTTTGGGTCTTTTGGGCTAAGTTTCAGGAATTATTTTGGATAATTTGTTTGAAACAATAATCCTAAAGGGAATTTATTCAATAAAATGGATCCTACAAAAGTATTGAAAGGTATTTATTTGAGAAGTGGACCTTTGAAAAAAGATTGAAGGGTATCTTTTTCAAGTTAAGTATTAGATTTCTTTCAAGAAAATTATTTGAATTTTTTTCTCAAAGAGCATTCTACAGGAAAGTGGTCTGATGCACTTTTTACGAAGGGCACTTTTCAAGTAGAGTGGTCCAAAGTAGAGTGTCCCAAACACTTTTACCTAAGGGTATTTTCTTGGGAAAGTGAACCAAGTATAAAATTTGAAGGGTATTTTTCTTTAGACAAATTATCTCAAGACAAAGCCTCGAAGGATCATTTTCAATAAAAGTGTCCCTTGACAATTTTCTTGATGGGTCATTTCTTGGGAAAATGGTCTAAATATCTGAAGGGGACTTTTAAAAAGTTCTAAAAGACACTTTTCAAAGGGCAAAGGGTTATTTCAAAAGGGTCGAGGGGTAGTTCTAAGGCCACAATTCTTTCAAGAAAATTATCCCTCAATAATTTCCCTGAAGGTCAACTTATTTGGGACATTTTTGTATGACACACAAAGCACGAAGATACAGTTCCAAGTGGAAGAAATAGTCTAGGATCTCAATTTTATCACAAGGATTTTAAGACACTTTGGGTTCTTAAAGTGTAAATTTCCATTTGCTAAAGACAAGACCAGATTTGCATAGCCCCCGTGGGATGCCAATAATACTTGGAATGGCTTAAAGGTGCATGGGATCCTTTTGGTTCTTCATTGTGTTCTTTGAGACACTTGGGCCTAGTAATAGAGATTTTGAGCAGGCACTTTGTTGACATCATAGTTACTACATATGGATAAGTTAGGGAGCTTTGGTCATATGGATTTGTTCACATTTATGCCAAGATCATATGCACCAAGTTCCAAGTCCTCTGACCAAGAACATCAAAAGTTACAAAGGTCCAAAGTTAGATCCTCAGTCACTTTCTACATGTTTTTCCATACTTAGACATTTTAAAGAGTTTCCAATAGATCCGAGTGAGCATACTTACAAATCTATATCTCACACATGTAGTAGTTATAGGGAAAATTGGTCACATAGGTTTATTCATCTTGGTCCCTAGTTGCTATGTGTTAGGTTCCAAATCTTCTGCCAAAGTGTAAATGAAGTTATACATGAGAAAATTTGTCTCCTCAGTCATATTTCACTAAGTTTCCATAGCCATTGTTGAGCCAAGACATCATGTAGGATCAAATGGGCTAGCCAACTTACATTTTTTAATATTTTTATTTAGAAAGATCTTGAGACCAATATATGAAATGGGTTTGTTCCTTCTGTCCTCAAGAACATCTCCTAAAAGTTTGGTGCCTCTATAATTCTCACACTTCAATATATAATCCTTAAAAGTTGGTCAAAAGCATAATATGTTCACATGAATGTCGAAATAGAGCTCGAGTAAAAACATATTTGTGCTTAAATTTGATGGTCCATGAGATGTCACTTATGTTCAACGAGATGAAAAATGATGGTCGATGGGACATCAAATTTAAAACTAGAGCAAGATAAATCATATTGAGATTAAATTTGATAGTTTCACAACCATCAATGATGGTCACATGAACATCATTTGACAGGAGTAAGGACATCAATTTTAGGATCATGAACTAGCCATTGGATTTCAAATAGTGGATCTTGATAGATCAACAATTAGCATTTGATCAAGCATTTAGATCTAATGATGAGTGAATGTCAAAGAGTTAGTGAATCTCAAGGGAAAATTTATGCATGACAAGTGTCATGGATGCATTCAACTGGTAGAGAATCTATGGTTCTTGGGCATTCATACCTATCAAAATTGACAGAGTGAGATGGTCAAGCTGTCAGCAAGTCAAGTTAGATTTTGATGGCCAATCAGAACAAAGGTGAGCCTAGGATATTTGATAGAGGTTGAGAAGCCATTTTTGACCAAGGGCAACAAGGTTTTATAAGGTCATTTCTATAGCTATGTTTACCATTATTAGAAGGAGGATGTGTGCATAGTCTATTTGGACCCAATAGGAAAACCAATAGTCTAAGATTGGTTTTTCATCTATAGTAAACCCATGAGCATGGAGATCAATTTAAACACAATCTAGTTGGAGCAAGAGCTAGCATTTCAATGGATGCCATGAAGGCATACACATAGTTTCCAATGGTTTCATCTCTAGAACTAATTTCCTAAAAGGGACCTCTTCTCTCCACTGTACACATCAAAACAAACCAATTTGGAGTAGTTTAGCATTAGGATAAAACCCTAATAGATTCATCTAGTTATTCTAATAATATTAATGTTGAAACCCATCTTGAATGATTGATTTTACCATTATAATAATTAGGGAAGATCAAAGAGGGAATATTGTAATTTTGTAACCACTGAAAGTGACTGAGATTAATCAAATGGTCTGAAGGAGCGTAATTTATAGAAGCATTTGTAACTGTGGTTCAAGCATTGAAAATAATTGATTCCCATTTTTAGTGCTAAGGCCCCTTTCTCTTATGGCATTTATCCTCTAAAAATAACCACACCATGTATGGTGAATCCCTACTAGATTGATGTTATATTATGCTTTTGAACATTAATACAAGTATGTTTCTAAGTGTTTTGAACAATTATATGAGTCTACAAGTGATGTGTGGTGATGAGAAGTGATAATTATCTATCTTTCCTTCCCTTATCCTTTCATGTTTGAGCAAGAGTTCCTAGTCTAGCAGGTCATATAAAATGTAGTCTAGTGTGTAAAGGTTTCTCAAGTGTACAATCATCTTTGGAGTGTGCAATCTTCCCTTTGGTTCATTTTCTTTGTGTTGTTGCTCACATCTCACCTTTATATTTAAATACTCATGTTAGAATCTATTAAAAATTAGAGACTAATCTATATGATTTATTTCATTATGGTAGAAATATGATGTTCATGTGGAAGACATTATTGGTGCATCACCTCCTTTAGAGTAGGTTAAATTTAAGATTTTTCTAACTCTTTTCCCCATAAGTAAGTAGTATCTTAAGTGATGAAAATTACATGATATATTCAGTGAGCTAGTCCTTAACCTAGAGGCTCATTTCCAATATAGGTACACCCACATACCTAAAAATGTTCCCATGTTATCCAAATTTGGAAGAACCTTAAATAGCCTCTTCTAGGGTGCAAGATTTGGTGACAATAGTTATGTCACTCTTGGTGGGACACCATTTTCTTCAAGACAACTTGTCAAGGTGAATGTTGGTATTGACAACACCATCTAGAAAGTAGTGTGCTTCTTAGCATTTAGTGACTCCTCAAAGTATATATGGTTTCAGACCATTATTTTATATAAATTTTCCCCCCATAATTCATTGTCCTCACTAGGTCATCCTCTACTAGACCATCCAATCCTATTAATCCACCCATTCAGCCTAAGATCCTCTTGCCATTCAGTATCCATATCCTAATTTTACCTTTGAAGAATAAGTAGATTTTGTTAGGGAGGAGGAAGAGAAAGAGGTTGAAGAAGTTGAAGATCATGAAGAAGAAGACATGGCTAGACCTCATACTTTCCCTGACTTCAAAACTGATAATAAAATCCAACTTCATGCATATGATGCCATCCCTCCTAATGATACAAAAAGTATACCCACATTCAATGGTGAGAGTCATATCACACCTAGTGAGCACATTAGAGATGTGTCTAATTTTTGTAGCTTCCACAATATTGTTCAAAAGGACATTGACATTAGGCTCCTTACCATGTAACTTAAAAAGAAGGATATTGACTGGTATAGGACTCTGGAAGGTGGATGCATCACAACATGGGATAATTTTGGAGTGTTGCTAACATCAAGATTTAGGAATGAAAGTGACTATGCTTCTCTCATATATTGTTTCAATGTGAGAAAGAGGGGACCCAAAGCAACAATGAATGACTTCAATAAAAGGTTTAAAAAGTCTTGGCATAGGTTGCCTCCTCTTATGAGACCACCTACTAGTTTTGTGTTCCCTACTTATTTAAGATCCATTAGGACTAAAATTGTTGTCATGCTTCAATCTATGAGAGGATCCACCATCCCTAAAGCATATGAGATTTCTATCAAAGCTAAAAATAATCTCATCTAAGATAGAAAATTACCACCAAAAGTGTTTATGCCTCCTTTGTCTCATGCTTCTACTAGTACTCCAGATGTATCCCAAGTTCCTAATGTCAATACCAAAACTAAGGTGGCTCCTAGGCAAGAAGAAAATAGTGTTTATTAGAAAGTAAAGTTCCTAGTGTTAGAGGCTTAAAATAGATAAGATAATGTGAAAAAATGTGATTATCAGAATCATTACCCTTATCAAAAAAAAATATGATTAAAAATATAGAAGAGAGAGAGGCCAATGGTAGCCTAATCCTAATAGGCCTACTAATACATACAAGCCTAACTCTACCACCAATGCAAAGGAGATGGTACCAGTTCATAGAAATTTGGTGCAGGGAGAAGATTGGTAGAAAGAACAATTCATAGATGCCAATTAAAATGGAGAACAAGCTTTGGTGGTTCAAGGGGTAGTTACTCCCCTCCTATAAAATGAAGATGAGGTGATGATGCAAGCTAATGAGGGTTGGCAACCTCAAGGAGAAATCTTCACCAATTTTATGGTTGAAGACACTTTTGTGCTAAATCAAGGATCCTCTATCATAGATACTAGAAGGGAAAAGAAGAGGGATTTAGGAGGTGGAAGAAGCATGCCACAGGCTCATCTAATCCTCTTATAAGGCAACATGACATAACTTTAAATTTGATAGTTCCAAAGTCTTTTATGGTGGTTATAAGACAAAATGTGGTAAGGTCTGCCCCTATTCTTCAAGTTGCATGTAATTATTTGCCTAAAAAATCCTAAGATAAAGTAATTATGGATTATTTAAACAGCTTAGATTCTTTGAATAATACTAAAAAATCCATTTCTCTTTGGGATGTCCTTCATATTCCTGGTCAAAAGGATCTCCTGCAAAGGCTATTATCCGCTATCCCTATGAATGTCTCAACCTCAAATCAAAGTCATGACCATGTTTCTCTTGAAAATTATCCTAGTACCATTGTTGAACCATCCATTAGGACTAATAAACCTCCACCATTTTACCTCATCCTCATTATAGGTGATAAATTAGTGCATAATTTCATAGTCGATAGTGGAGCTTCTACTTTTGTCATGCCTAAAATTGTAACTGATAAGCTGGGCCTAAAATATGAGCCACATATAAAGGGGGTACTTTAATTAGATATTACACCTATGAATATTGTATGGATGTTAAAAGGATTGAAGGTTTTCCTATGTGGTTGTCCTAGTTTCCCTATCTTACACGACATAATTGTGGTTGAACTCCCAACCCACTTTGTCATTTGCCTATCAAGGGACTTCACAACCAAGATAAATGGCTATATATAAATTAACTGGTCTTTCCTAGATTTAAAAATAAGATATGGGACCAAGGTGATGATTAGCACACAACCTCTTTTAAGGTTTCATATTGAACCTTAAATTGACACAAGTTCTAATCTGAATCATGGTGTTCATGAAAAAAAGATTTTATTCTAGATGATGGAACTTATTCCAAGCTTGAGGGAATTCCAAATTTATTTCTTGATGAATATGGTATTAATAATTATGAGTATGAACCTTATGCTATCATAAAGGAAAATAATCTAGGAACATATTACATATATGAGGAAGCAATATCAACACCTCTACTTACCAAGGAAGAGGGTAAAGATGATGAACTATGGAAGAATTTTTTTGATAGTTCAAGAAGTAAAGTTGGTGTTGGTGTTAGGGCTAGTGTTATGCTGGTATCTCCATCCAAACAATAATATTATGATTTATACATATTTAATTTTAGTTTCAATTCTAATATGGTTGAGTATGAAGGTTTGATTCATGGCCTTCAATGGGTAAGGAAAAAAAATCAAGACCATGCAAGTGTATGGAGATAGAGAGTTGGTTGTGCATCAGGTGAGGAATGTGATTTATGCCAATAACCCTTTTCTTAAGTCATACATGAATAGGGTATGGGATCTGATTTAAGGATTCATTGTATTCAACATTAACTCAGTCCCAAGGGAGCAGAATAGTCATGTTGATCGACTAATTGCCATAGGAGCCCAATTTGACACTCCAACTACCATAAAGGAGGAAGGAAAGTAGTCTCATATTAGATAATTATTAGACCTTATATACCTAATAATTAAGTTTTTTGGAAAGTGTTTTAAAATGACAAACACATTGCATGCTTCTTGTAAAATGAGGTTGAGTTTTCTTTAAAAATTAGAGAAGGCTCTAAGAATAATTGGGTGATCAGATTGTACAACTAAGAACCAAAAAGATACCTAAGGGTTTGGTGACCTTATAAAGTATCTTTAATGAAAATTATTATAATAGTAAGGATAAAGTGAACGTATCTATAGAAAAGGAGAATTATGAAATGGTCTTGATCTTCAAAGACAAAATCTTCAAACTAGGCAAAGTATGTTCTATATTAGAAAAGCAAGCATTGATTAAACTATATAGAGAGTTTCATGATATTTTTGTTTGGGAATATAAGGACCTCAAAGGATTTGATCCTATTCTATCACACCATACCATTGAGTTGGAATCAGGAATAAAACTAGCTATACAAAATTAAAAAACCATCAACCCTAAGGTTGAACAACCCATGAGGATGAAGCTTACCAAGATCCTTGAATCTGAGATAATATTTCCCATCAATAATTCAACATGGCTAGCTAACCTTGTGCCTATTATAAATAAGAATGGGGAGATAAGTCTTTATGTATACTTTAGATAACTTAATAGAGTGTCACTCAAAGATCACTATCCTCTACCCTCAAAGGAACAGATTTTGTAGATGGTTTCAAGGTCTCAACATTTCTCCCTTCTGGATGGATATTTAGGCTACAATTACATTTTGGTTAATGAAGGTGACTAGTTCAAGAAAGTCTTCACTACCAAATGGGGGACCTTTTTTCATAGGAAGATGCCTTTTGGTTTGTCCAATATTAGTGCCACTTTTCAAAGGGTGATGGACATTACCTTCAAAGGTTTTATCAATGAGATGGTACTAGTTTATCTAGATGATATAATAGTATTTTGTAAGGATACAAATGAAAACATGCAACACATGAGGCAAGTGTTTTAAATATGTAGGAAGTATGGGGTATATCTTAATCTAAAGAAGTGCATCTTTTATATTCATGAAGGTAAGCTCCTAGGACATATTATTTACAAGGATGGTCTAAATATTGATCCTGAGATAATAGAGGCTATTTTAAGCTTATAATTTCCCTTATATAAGAAAGGTATTCAAAGTTTCTTGGGAAAGATAAATTTTTTAAGGAGGTTCATACCTAGTTTTACATCTTTAGTAAAACCTAACACAACTATGATCAAGAAGAACCAGGTATTCTCTTAAACCAAAGAGGGTAAGAGTAGTTTTGAAGCCATAAAGAAAGTAATTATAGAAGATCCTACCCTTTTGAATCTTTATTTTACTAAGGACTTCATGTTGTATTCATTTTCCAACCTTGATATTATCTCAACCATGTTGATGTAAAAGAATGATGAGGGTGTGGAACAACCAATTGCATTATTTAGTCAAGGTTTAGAAGATTATGAAATTAAGAACACCTTTATGGAGAAACAAGTACTTGTTACTGTAAGGGGACTAAATAAGTTCAAACATATGGTGTCAAATAGTAAGATTCATGTTATTATTTCTCATCCCAACACCAAAGAGTTTCTTTTGAGTAGAGATCTTGATGAAAAGAGGGTAGGGTGGATCACTTAGGTAATTACTGGACCTTGAATTTTGACTAAGTATTGTCCCATTTTGGCATGAAGGACTAGTATGGTGCAAAAGGACTATGGTGTAGAGGACCATGACACATAAATGACAAGTACGTAAGCATCATGGTATAAAACTTGCTAGGCACGAGAGGATAATGGTGTAGGGAAACTAGTGTAAAAGGACCTATTCAAAAGACAACATCATGAGGAACCCATGAATATAAGACTCAGAACAAAAGTAAAATACTAGGGGAGTATGTGTGAAGTAGAGCATGTGTGAAGTGGGAGAAGTTACGATAATTATTCACATGGGGAACTTTAACCTTATCAATCAGAGGGTTTACACTATCCCACAAGGAATGAAACACATGGCCACCAAAATATAGCATAGAGAGAGGATCAGGGGCATAGGGACTTGGGTCTATAGGAAAAATTCATTGTAAAATCAATGATTCTCAGTCTGTTGAGAGTCCATGTGCCATCTATTCATGTTATTAATAACTAGAACACTTGTTTAGGGTTAAAAAAGTATAAATACCCTTATTGTAACCTATTGTGAGGATGATCTTGTAGAGAGAAATATATAATGAAACCTTACATTTTGGTCATTAAGTATAATAGGAGATATTAGAGTGTATCAATTTTTTGTCTTGATTAATGGAATACATAGAAATATATAATGTATGTGATGTGTAGCAATGTTAATAACCATTTATGGAATTAGAAGGACAAAATTAGTGGACTCATGTTGTTACATAATCCTTGTTGATACTATGTAAGGATACATGAACACATAATCTCTATAGTCCCTTATATGAAACCTTATTTTTTGAGGTCCTAGTTATCTTACATTCTTGGATAATATCATATGCTCAAAGATGATCCATAAATATTGGAAGGAGGCAACCTTGGATGCCTGAATGGTAGAGGATTCTAGCATGACTTGGAGTTTTATGGATGTGAGAATTAAACTTTTGGTGGAGAGGAGTTTAGAATAACTACATTTTGGAGTATGTTGTGATCACCTATTCATGTCATGAAGAAGACAAATTCCAATTTCTTTGAGATCGTAGGGGTCGCTATATCATGATTTTTACCTTTGAAATTAAGAAAATAATTATTGACCTTGGATTGAAAACTATACCCATGAAGGGCTAAATTATTTCATACATGAGCCATACATTTGGAAGGGGAGACTAGGGGTTGATTAAAGATTGTGGGTGTAACATAGTAGTAATACAATGAGTATTATGGAAATGGAAGTATGATGAAGCTTGGTAAATGATCATGGGAGTTAGTAGTGCAGGAAGAGATCGAGAGACCTCTAGGAGTGCTATGAGGAGCCATAGGGAAGTAGACATGCATGAGGAACCCATCACTTTCAAGCCACATTCTTTGAAACTTATATCATATGATTGATAAATGAGCTAGAATTCAAGATTCAAGGAACCAAGTCTAAATCAACTAGGCTCCCCCACCATAGTGCATGCTCATGCCTTTGAGTCAGATAGAGTACATATACAAAATAAAGATAAAGATAGTTCAGAGTCAGAAATTGAATTGATAAGGGAGACTAGAAGTAGGTCATTAGATGTTCATTCACATTTTACATTATTTTTCCCTCTTCAATGGAATTCTATGGCACAAATTGGTATTCCTAGTGGGTCTAGTCCTCAAGGCTAGAGTATAGGCCCAAACTTGGGTAACCAGCCTACTACGACATCTCTTTCCATGATCACTACTACTAAAGGTACTGGAGGAGGATTAAGAGGATGTGTAAGAGGAAGTAGACCCCTTCTTAAAGGAACAAGGGTTGGATCTTCCCAAAAACCACACATTAAACCACCACAACCCACTATGGTACTATGAGATGACATTGCACTTACATAAATATCGAGGGGTAGAGAATGTAGCTAAGCATGGCCACAAGTGCAAAATAATTTGGAAAACATGAGGCATCACATCCTATAAATGTAAGTCTATGTAGTATGTAACTATAATTTTAGAGTGCATGCACAAGTGGTATCAAAATTTTAACCCTCAACAAGTGGTTCTCAATTATGATCAGATCAAAGCAACATTCTTGTAAGAATTTGACATTCTTAAGTTTGAGTAGTAGAGTATAGCAATGCTAAAGGACATAAAGTAATGACTTATAGAGAGTGTACATGAGTATGATGCATGGTTTAAATCATTTATTTATAAATTATCATTTGAAATAAATTTTGATCAACATGAACAATGGTTTGTGGGAGGACTATTGCTACCTTTTTGATGGACCCTATCACAATGAACCTTCACTAGCCTACATGAGGCTTTGGAAGCTACTCTCCATGTTGAATCGGTCAAAAGTATTAACATAAAAATTAGTCCCTTTATGGAGGTATAGATAGCATCCATAACATCATAGCTTGAAACGTTGATGGAAAGTAATGCACATGAGAAATGCAGTGGTGCTTAATGTACCAACTATGAAACTAAAAGACATACATAGAGCAATTGCCTGTGCAAGACCATCCATGCAGTACTTAAAAAGTAATGTGAGATATTTCATGAAGAACATGATGTCTATTCTTGTCAAAAATTTTAATAGGATACACGCACTAAGGTGTCTAAGTATTGTAATATTTGTGATGCCTACACTCATGATACTAGTGATTGTCATCTGATCAGTGACACCTATGAAGCCTAAACACCTTATACATGCTAAACCTCAGTCATTAACATTCAAGATAATGATGATAAACATGGATGAGGAAGAGGATGAGGAAGAGGATTTATATTATGAGGTGGATGATTTCCACCCATATAAATATGGGTCACTAGAACACTATCAAGGAGATTATCCAAAATATTTGATATATACATTTTATAAAAAGGACCATTAGCTAGAAGAGTGTCTTGATCTATATGAAACCATCACTAAAGAGCATAACAAAAAGGGTGATGGTATGATTCAAATACACAAACCACAATGGTGCACACACCCAATCATCCCAATAGTCCAAAAATTAAATATTACCCTTCGTAGTGGGGGATAGACTCAATCAACAACCAATCTAGTCAAGAAGGTACAATGATAAGAACCATGAGCTATAAAATAATCTAATGCTTAGATGTAGAAAGATTGCATTTAAGATATAATAGCACTCATATGGATATCTAAGGTGAGATTCAATACCTCAAAGACAAGGAGGTAACACAGTGCATTATTGTGCAAAGAGAAGCTAAACCTTGACTAGTGGCATAAGATTACTTCTAGGAACTATGCAAGCATATGCTGGATGAGGACATTATTTACCAACTTAGTGCTTGGCTTAAGAATCAAGCTCAATCACCAAATGGAATCCATCCACACCTCAGTCAAAAAAGTGAATACCACTATTTAAATTATTCTTAACATCAAGAAACTCCTAGTTCCTCTACTCCCATAAAATATGGAGAAATATTGGTTAATGTTGCCATAAATGGATGGGTAATCTAGGACATTTTAGTAGATATTGGTGCAGAAATCAATGTTTTCACTTAAGATGATTGGTGTAAAATGTCTAGTCTAGCCTTGTAGCCTTCACCTCATGTATTATTCATGGCATATAAGACTCAAACACACCCTATTAAGGTCTTCAAGAATGCCATAGTTGACATACTTGGAGTTCCCTTCAAAGTGGATTTTGAGGTTTGGGAGTTAGATGAAGCTAATGATTACAAGGACATATTGGGAAGGATTTGGTCCTATGAGAATCATGTAGACTTGAGATTTAAAAAATGATACATTGGTTTTGAGAACACTGATCAAAGTGTAGTAATACCACTAGATCAAGCACAAGGACCTCCTTTTATCAAGCTCATAAATGTTGATGAAGACATCAATCACTTGTATAATATTACTACTCAAAATGATGAATAACATGATCTAACCTCATATGGTGTTCTTCGATGGATTGATAACCAGTATATTAGATACTACAATTAATTCTTGTAACTATTGGGCCCATGGAAACTAAAATCTTACTAGAAGGATGTGTAGCATTGTCAACCAAAAATAAAACTTCCTACACCATTTTCTTAAAAATCACAAGTTTATAAACCTCATGGGTTTAGCAATGAGAGGGAAACTAATAGGACTACCACTGGAAAGACACGATGAAGCCCCATATTTCCAATGACAAATGGAGGTGCATGATTTTATCTAGCACCTTCAAGAATTTTATAACATTGAGGATGACTAGATGAGGTCATTGGATCACCTTTTTGATGACACCACAAGGGGATGGTGGCATACTGATGTAGGAGCATTAAGAGGATAGAAAATAGAAAAAATCATTTTTTCACTCAACTTTAAAATTTTAAATATTTATATTATATGTAAAAATTAAAAAAAGTAGAAATTATTATTTTTCCAGATATTAAGTCAGATATTAAGAAATCTAGAAGTCTAGAAAGTTTAATTTGTGAATAATTCTAGATCATTCATTATTTGGAAGTCTAAACTTAGTAGAATTTAGAAATTTCCCCGAAAAATAGATAAGCTCAGTCATAAGGAAATGGAATAGATAGTTAGTATAAATTTTAAACTACCCTGTATTAATATAGAGAAGGTGCTAATAAGAAAATATCTGGTTCATTGAAGAACTTGAAAGCCAAAGGGAACTGGTGTTGAAATTGAATAACATTTTCTTGGTAATTGATCTATGTATCATTGATAATTTATTTTAAAATCCTAGGTTTGTCATATTATTGTATTTGATATTTATAATTATTGTGGTGCATGGTGCCATAGTGGTATCAATAAAAATCCGAATACATGATATGCATGAAAAATATTATGAGTTTATATACTGATAGTTGGAATTGAAAATTTAATATATTATTTTAGAGCTAGAAATTTAGATTATCTTATTTCTAAAAATAGAAGAGTTGCACCCCACATTTTATTCATGCAAGTTAAGTTTTTTGTAAATTTAATAAAGAAAGAAAAACTATATGGAGTGATTCACCTATTATTTCCATTGACCAAAATGGAATAAAATGCACATAAGTGGAAGATTAAGTTCATTATGGTGTAGCAGTAACAGAAGAATCCATACTACAAATATCAAGATCTTTTATTTTATCCATTTAGTTTGGAGTTTATCTTTTAATATTTCCTCTTTCCATGTGTGCCTTGGTTGGGTGATTTCATTTTGACAAGTTTTGAAAAAAATGTGTTAGAATATGGCAGATTATAGCTGGGCACAATATTCATTTGATGGCAATGAGTATTTTTTATGTGATATTAAAATTGCTATAACTTTCGTATTTATTAACAAAATTGAAAATTTTGAAATGTTTTAGAAACTTGGATAACAAAGAAAAAAACCTAGAAATGTTTTGAAGAGATCATTTTTGTTATGTGATCATTTTTTGTCTAAAAAGTGACATTTTTAATGCAAAGTGAAAAATTTGAAATCCTCCTTTGTATGAGATTGCCATCACATACACATAAATAACTCCTTCCGAATTGGGATCAATTACAATCTACTCTCCATTATATATTTCACTATGATAATAAGGAAAGGGGAACACTTAGTTATAGTGTAATGCAAGCACCCAAACCTCACATTGAGGCTTGTGAGACAATATGGTGAACTAAGGAAACATACTTACCAGAGTATCTCTAGGTGCATAAAATCTATGGGACTTTATGAACTTAGGCATGTGCATAATATATTCATGAAGAAATGCATATGGGTACCAAGTTTTGGTAGTTACTAAAGGAGAACATGAAGTTGTCACTATCTTATTCTTCACCAAGGATGGACTTGTGCCTCACTATTTAGGCCATACGTGAAGTGGTTATTGGAGACCCACATCCCATTAAAGACTATATATAACATATTCATCAAGAACTTAAGGAAACTTTACACTTTTTCAATAAGCCATCAACCCATACTATTATTACACCACCACTAGGTCCTAATAAAGAATGACATGAAGAGATTCACTAGGGAAAGAAAAAACTTGTCCTCCAAGTAGATGAAGGTAAATGATCTACTTTGCTTAACCCCATGACTAACCATCTAGATTTTCCTTCAAGTACTAGTTCATGAACAATTTAGGACAAAATTTATCTAATGGACAAACCATAACAAGGGCATATTCAACTATTCAATGTAACATTGGCATATAACAAGAACCAAAGATGGCTACAATTGGAAACCATTGGACTAACATAGAGATTTCAAAAATATTTGAGTTGTTAAAATAATATAAGGATGTGTTTCCAAAGAACTATAGTGAAATGAAAGGATTCCACCCGTCATTAGGTAAGATGCACATTAAGTTAATTGATGATGCTCACCTAGTGAAAAAATGACCATATAGGTTGAACCCTAATCTCTAGGCATACAAGATTGATAGCATGCTTCACACTAGAGTAATTACTCCCATTATCAAATTTGAGTGGGTTAGTACCATGGTAATACTACTATTAAAAAAGATGGGTGTATCCATATCTATGTGGATTAATGCATATTAAATGCATCCTATGTGAAATACCCCTTTCCAATGCCTTTCACAAAGGAAATCCTAGAAGGTGTTGTTGGTTGTGAAGTGTACTCTTTTACAGATGGATTCTTGGGGTACCATCAAGTCCAAATAGCTGAGGAAAAATAGTCTAAAATAAATTTCACTATATAATGGGGATCTTTTGCCTATACTACTATGCCTTTTGGGTTGAAAAATGACCCAACAATGTTTTCACAGATAACAATTAAAGATTTTAAATATTTCATTCACAAATTCCTTCAAGTCTACTTGGATGACTGGATGGTATATGGGTTAGTCAAGGACCATTATGCTAATCTTAGAATAATGCTTGAGCACTATTGGGTGTTAAAAATTTAGTTAAATTTTAAGAAGTGATTATTCAGAACACCTTTTGGAATTCTTTTTGGGCATATTATTTGTAAAGGACTTCTGGTAGACCCAATGAAGGTCTTTATGATCCTTCATCTTCTAGCACCTAAGACTTGGCATGAGGTACGTGCCTTCCTGGGGCATACTGGTTATTAAAAAAAGTTAATTCATGGTTATTCCAAGATTTTCATGCCCCTAGAAGAATTTTTAAGGCAAAAGATCAGTTGATATATGTTAATTCTTATAAGGTAGCTTTTGAAACACTCAAAGAAAAGTTGGTTACTACTCTTATTCTACAATTTTCCTGATTAGATAAAGAATTTTCATGTCCATGTTGATTCATGTGGCATGGAAGTTGGCATGATTCTTACATAACTAGGTGAAGGTCACTTAGATCACCTAATTTACTTTGGCAGTAGGAAGCAGACACTAGTTGAAAGAAATTATACCACCACAAAGCATGAAGCTTTGTCTATGGTCTATGCTTTATAAAATTTTAGGTAGTATCTTCTAGCCACTCTTTTTAAATTTTATATAGATCATGAGGCCTTGAATTACTTTGTCAATGAACCAATTCTACATGGAAGAATTTATCACTAGATTGTCCTATTCCAAGAATTCTAATTTTACATAATGGTGAAACTAGGGAAGACTAACTGTGGACCTAACCATTTATCTTGGATTAAGACCAGAGAACCCCAACACACCATAGAGGATGATCCTCCTAATGTATAAATCTTTTGATTTATATAGGTACCTAAAGAACTAGAAGATATTGTAGCATTTATGAACACTAGTTTTGTGCCTAACTCTCTCACCTCATAGGAGAAAAAGTAACTTACGGTCCACACCACACCTTATTCACTCATAGCATGTATATTTATAAAATGGATCATGATGAGGTGCTTTTCCATTTCTTAATATAACATGATCAGCCTAAGGCACTATGAGAAGTTCATGAAGTTATTGTGAGAGGACACTATGTTAGAGAGGTCACCACACACAAGGTGTTTCTAGCTAGGCTATGGTGGCCAACTCTATTCAAAGATGCTAAGGTGGATGTTATGCAATGTGACATCTACCATCATTTAGGTAAACTTGAAAGAAGATATGTTATGCCTTTTTGATCCATTCCTTCTTAATAACCATTCAAAAAATGGGCTATCAATTTTTTGGGGCCCATCACTCTAGTAAGATGATGAACAGGTTCTCAATACATTATTATAGCAATTGACTACCTCATACGCTAGGATGAAGTAGTTCAAACAAAGGACTATACCATAACAACTACCATGTGATTCATCTAGGATAATATTATAACATGGTTTGGATGTCCCCTAAGTTTCACTAGTGATCATGGAACCCACTTTTCGAATGAGATGATTCATATTTTATTAGATGAGTTCATGATCTCACACCACAAGATGAAACCATACCACCTGTAGGATAATGGAACTAGTGAAACTTTCAATAAAATTATAGGTACCACTCTAACTAAAATCTATAATATTGGCTGGATTGCTTGGGATGATAGAGTATCTATAGTACTATAGGCCTACGAAACTACATATAAACATCTAAATAAAAGCATACCATTTAAATTAGTATATGAAAATGAAGTGATTATACTAGTGGAGTTCTTGGTACCATCCCTTTGTATAGCATGCATCGTAAAACTAGACAATGAGGCATATTTAAAAGCATGATTAAATTATTTAATGAAACTAGATGAGACTCGATTTCTTACCCATTAGAACCAAGATGTAGAGAAATGCAAATAGAAGGTATGGCATGATCACTATATAAATAGTAAAGTCTTTTCTCCAAGCATGAAGTATTTTTTATATGAATCCAAGTTTGCATGCCACCTTGGGAAGCTCTACATCCATTGGGATGGTCCATTCATAATACATAACATTTGACCTATCGGGGCTTATCGGTTAAAATAAATGGATGGTCAATTCCTCCTAGGGAAATATAATAGAAGTTGGCTTGGATCATATTTTGCTTTTGTATAACTAAATATTTGTAATAAATAAGGATTATTCCATTATGTTAGAATTTACTAATTTTAATAAAAAGCATTGTCTTTGTGATGTGCATTTCTTCTTTAGTGCAATTTTGTATTTTTCTAGTTATTTTCATGGAGGACATGAATAATTTGTGTGGAGTAAGGAGTCATACATAAGTGGAAAAAAATAAAAAGTGCACAAGTTAAAATGAGCACACAAGTACTAAAGGCATGGAGGTTATTAAGGGCTCGTGAGTCATTTAAGGTATTTCGAGGAAAGGTTCCCACCATATGTTAAAAAAATTTAAAATGTAATAGTTGTCTTAAACTACACTGAAAAGGTAGGATACAATTATCTTTCACTTCTAAAAAAGGCATGAGAGAGGATGTGCCATTAATATAATAATTCTAATTATTGTAATAAGCATGTGAATAGAGTGATGGGACAAAACCATTAAGGTAGTAATTGTACAAGACAAGGTTCAAAATATAACAACTATTAAAAGATATGCATTTATGACTATGAAGTGATGTGGAAGAGAAATGGATTAATGAGGATAAACTCAATTGGGGCCTATATAAAGGCAAGTTAAATTATTTATAACCTTTACATTGCATTGATTATTAGAGCTAAAAAGGAATGATGAACTAGAGCTGAAGAGTAAGCGATTACCCAAGAATTGACCTAATTGAATCTTAAGCAGAGAAGTGTGTATACCCTTGGAAAGACATGTAGGTTGTTACCCAATTGAGTAAAGAGTGGTTAATTTTAATTTGGGAGAGGAAATAATTAATTTTTAAAGTTGTAGGTTGTAAACTTACCATTAATGAAGTCCTTAATCTCAAAAAAGCTGAAGTAATTTTTTTGGCAACCATGTATTCATTTAGGAATGTATGAGGTATATGTGTTAACCTTCAAGCTTATTGAATGGTAATGTGGTGTAAGAAATAAGATAAGAGACTTAAAAAATTACTGACTATACTAGAAGAAGTAGAGGTGAGTGAAGGAGACTAGTTCCTATTAAGGAGGAGATTCTAGAATAAGAATAATGTTTGGGAAAATAAGTATAGAGCATGGAAGGAGAAGTAAGAAAGTGCATGTAAAAAGAGTAGAATATGGTGAGGAAATGACAACAAGCATATATGTTAGTGATATAGAAGGCCCCAACATCCCCACTTCCTTCTTTATTGATAGAAGAGATGTAATACCTAGATTTAGTATTACACATGGATAATTAGTCTCCAAAGTCTCAAAAATCACATTATTTAACTAAAATCATCACTAGTTGAAGAATGAGGTTGAGCTTTAAAATTACTATCAGGTTAAGACCACCAATATAAGGAATCAAGTGGTCTATGATTTATCGATCAAAAACCAACTAGACACCATGGGACTCTTTCAACTATTTGACCTACCATATTTTAGTAAACCTAAAAAGGTAGTATAATTCCTCCTTTCACATGTATATGAAGACTATACCTATTTTTTTAGGTGAAAAATGAATATCACCCCTAAGAGGATCAACAAAGTCACAAGACTATAATGCTTAGGGATGAGTGTGATTGATGACTTAGATGACATAAAGGACTGCCATGGTGCTAATGTAATAGAAGAAAGGTCATGTAATGCACATTAATAACTTATAATATCCCACCCTTAGATTCATGACATGGATCATTTCCACCAATATCGAAGGGACCAATCACTAGAAGGTGTACATGACACACCTATACATTGCTCACCAAGTCTCATAGGGTATAAAGTACAACTAAGCACTATACTTTATCCATAAAATAATTAAATATGTAGACAAGTCTCATAATATGCCCAAGTATTGGTTTCCCCAGGGATAAATCCTCTTATTAATGGTCTTTGATAAGATAAAAGTGCTAGATTAAAGTTCAGGTTCATTAAAGTGGGTGTATCTTCCCACTCATAAGTCCTCTACTGAGTGCTACAAGGATCTTACTTGTCACCAACATATCACACCCTCATGTAAGATAAAGATGAATAATTGGTTTTATGGAATGAAGTAAAAATTTGGAAATGAGTGGTGCATCCCATAGGACTTACCCATCCTAGCTACAAATCAAACATAGTTTGTTGTCAAGAAACATTTTTCCCTCATGTGGATCTACATGTATCCATCTAGGAACTTTCTGCTTGGCTCAAGATTCCCTATGCCTTCTCCATAGGGTACTTCATAGACTCCATTAATCAAATATATGATGCACAAATTATTATTCTAAAGGATAAAAGGATAGATGTGGAGCTTCACACCCTCCAAAAACTTTATGTGAAGGCCTAGGTAGAGAGGTTGGAGATGGAGTTGACCAATATAAAACTTAATGATATTTTGGTTGGGAAGAAATTTCATAAGTTATTCTATATAATACACCCCCATTAGTACCTTCAGGATGGAGACCCCAAGGAAATACTCACCTAATCACCATAACTAAGGAGGAAGAAGCAAATGGAACCAAGTGCAAGTTTGAGTGGGCATCAAGCCCCCAAAAATAAGAAAAGGATGATAGAGGCACAACCTTATAGACAAATCTATTCTCATAATTTTTCACCTCCACCCCCACTATGCCCTTCACTACCTCATCCTTCCTCATCTCCTCATGTTTTTTCCATCCCCTTCTTATTCTACTCCTCTACATACATCTATCCCTGCCCCTTTTTATCCTCATCCCACTCCCTCACTTTCTATAAAACCTTATCCACCTCCACTTACACCTTCACCCCCACCTTCTCCACCTCCATCTTCCTTAAGTAATACCATAGGATCTACTCCATAATAGATTCCAAGGTGAGTGACCCAACAAGAACTCCCTCGAGTGTAGATCCATAGTTTAGGATTAGACTCAAAAAAGACTCCATCCCCAATACAAGAGGTGGAATTTTATGATCCCATAATTGAAACTAAAATATAATACAATGAATAATATGGTGTAAGAGCTAGTGAGATGGCCATAATAAGCCAATAGGAGGCTGAGCTCGAATGGGATCCTAACAAGGGAAAGGGACTAGCCAAGTCAAAAAAGTAGGAAGAAAGAATGATGACCACTATGTGAAAATGTTAATATCTCATCATATAAGATAAAAAAACATATCTTTGGTCACACTTCCATCCTAAGAATTTGAATCTAGATACTAAGAACAAAGTGTCCTTCTTGCTTGAGATGTACAATGAGGATCCTGAGTTTGAGCTCCCACTAGATAACATCTCTCTAGGCCTAAATGCTCTAGCACTACCAAACTTAATGAGGGTTGATCCTTAAAGTATCACACCACTAATAAAAAGAACTACATTTTTGAAACTAGGAATTGAAATAATGTGTTAGAATATTTTGTCAGATTTTGAAGCATGCATAGTAAAAAAGAAGTATACCCAAATTGTAAACATGTATAATAAAGTGCTTGTTGAGAAGCAAGTGCTCATTGAGGAAGTGGCCTCAATGAAACATAAGGTGTAAGAGGATATAAAGGACAAATTAAGTGTTTTAAACCTTCATAAAATATATTTTAAGTAATATCTAGCACTTGTAGATGACCTACCATTGGATGGGGATGTCATCAGAAAGTTAGATACCCTGGTTAGACTATTGCTCAAGAAATACAAAGAGCAACTCGTGCCAAGAGATGATGGGATGTAAATAGATAAAAAATTCACCATTGTTATTGATGTCTATAAGCATGACCTAGATAGAGTAGGGGAATTTATCCCCATTTTGGATAGCATTTTTGTGTAGCTTGCATGCCTAAATAAAGTCTTAGAGGCTCGACTCCAAGATGAAGAGGTCTTAAGGTAGAAATTAATTGATGCCAATTTTATAATAAAAGAATGTGTCAAGAATGTAAAGTCATTTAGGGACATATAAATGATTGTGGACACCATTAATAATGATCATCAATAGATAAATGCAAGTTTTATAGCCCTTTGATGACAGGTTGATAAGGGGGTGTTGATACTAGAAGATGTCCAGAAGGATACTAGTGTAGCCCTGGATGAATAGGTGAGAAATAATAGTGAGACTTTAACCTAGCCTAAGGTTTTAAAAGTATTTAAATATGCCATTAAAGTAATAACTATGTATTTCCTTGAATCATTGTCCCATTGGGACAATTTGAAAAAGGAAATTAAATAGAAGGTGCTTGAATTTTTGGAAGATGCTAGTATGGCTTAGTTTGGGATGGAATAAGGGCATAGTGTGGGGTGATGTTGGCCCCTAAATTTTGACTAAGTACTAACCCATTTTGGTGCATGGGACTATCATGGTATGGAAGGACCATGACATGAAGCACCATGACACATATCTGATAGGCATAGAAGCATCGTGACATAGAACTTATTGGGCATGAGAGAATAATTACACATGAGAACCAGTGTGAAAGGACCCAGTCAAAAGAAAACATCATGAGGAACTTGAGAACATAATACTTAGAAAAAAATTAGAAGATTAAGGGAACACATGATAAATGGAGTGCATAGAAAGTAGGTGCAGTTAGAAGAATAAATCACATACGACACTTTGACCTTATTGATCAGAGGGTTTGCACTAGCCCACAAGGAATAAAACACATAGCCAATAGAATATAGCATAAAGTAAGGATCTAGGTGGAAGAGGGACCTAGGTCTATAGGAAGAACACAATGTAAAAGCCACAACTCTTAGTTTGTTGAGAGTCTGTGTACCATTTTCTCATGTCATTAATAACTACAACACTTGGTTAGGGTTAAACAAGTATAAATACCACTATTGTAACCTATTATGAGGATGATATTTGGAGATAAATATATGATGAAACCTTACCTTTTGTTCATTAAGTATAATAGGAGATATCAAAGTGTATTAATTTGTTGTCTTGATTAACGAAATACATAGTAATAGATAATATATGTGATCTATAGCAAAGTTAATAAATATTTATGGAATTAGAAGGACAAAATTAGTGTACTCATGTTGTTACATAATCCTTGGTGATACTACATAAAGATAAATGAACACATTTAATACTATGTAAAAAAACATTGGGAACCAGTCTTTCACTGCACACTTTAGGTGAGCATGCAAGACCAAAATCTCACATAATAGGGACAATGCACTAGCTTGTTGGGATAGACTCTAGCACCATAGCTAGAATCAATGATAAGAACCCAATAGTAATGGAGTATGATGTTGATATCAAAGTGAAGAAATTGGTAAGGGGTAAAGGCCTTTGTGAACATCTAGCTTTAGATCTTCATGAATCAAAAATAAGAACTCTAGTCAACCATGAGTGTCCCCAGCTAGCTGGTCCATTGCCTCTACAAAGTTAGACATTAAACATGATCAAATTTATCCAAAATGGTGAGTACCTTGATAATATCAATAGATCATAAAGGAGGTATTTTAGATTATAATCTATTCCTTTTTGTCTCATGGATGGTGTACTAATTAGGATGGATGTTAATGGTGTGCTATTGAAATACATTGACAATGACCAGTTTGGAGTGTTGCTTGAGAAGTTCCATGATGGGATAATAGGAGGTAATTTCTCTCTAAGGACTATAGATACCAATATCATGAGGGTTGGATATTATTATCCCAACCTCTTCAAGGATTGCCATGATTGGGTGAGAAGGTGTGGACAATGTGCCTTATTTGTAGGGAAGCACAAACTTGCAACTCTTCTTATGAAGCCTATCCAAGTGTACCAACCTTTCATATAATTGGCTCTTGATTTCATTGGCATGATAAACACCCCATCAATTTCTAGTCATAAATGGATACTCACAATAACTGACTATTTTATCAAATGGATTGAGGTAGTAGCATTGAAGGAGGCTAAAGAGAGTGTTATCTTGGAGTTCTATGAGAGAATCATAGCAAGGTTTGACACCCATTATACTATCATTTTAGATAATTCTCTTGCTCTATGGGTGTTAAAACAACTAACTGGGCAAGTAATAATGGAATATTCTTGAGAACTTCATCTAATTATTACCCTTAAGGTAATGGATTGGCTAAATCTACTAACAATACCCTAATCAAAATCATCAAGATAACCTTGGAGCATAACCAAAGAGCTTGGCACACCAAACTAAATACAATTTTATGGGTTAATATGATAACTCCCAAGAGGTCAACATGTAATTATCCTTTTGTGTTTATCTATCAAAGGGAAGCTAGGATGTCCATCTCTCAATATTTTCCTGCCTTACAATTAACACACCAACTAGAGTTTCTTGAGGACACTCCAATGGAAGTGAGATTAAAAAAATTAATGAAGTTATAAGCAAAGATAAATTTGATCAGGGCATGAAACATTACCAAGTATTGATGAAGAGGTATTTTGACAAGAAGGCAACTCTAAGATCATTTCAAGAAAGTGACATAGTCTTGAAATGGGATGAAGATAGAGCAAAGCCAGGGAGGCATACTAAATTTGATGCCCTATAGAATGGACCATATGTCATCATAAAGTGTAAACAAAGTAACTCATTTCAGTTATCAAGAATGAATGGAGAAGAACTACCTATCCTTGTGAATGAGATACATTTGAAACCCTATTATTAAGAGCTGAGGGTTTGTATTGTAAATATTAGGCTAGGTGTGTGTGTCCTTTCTTATTCTATTTTGTTCCAATAACTGATTTTGAAGCACAATGTGTTTTTCTTATTTCTTTGCTTTGTGTTTTTTTCCTATCATTTTTTGTGTTTTGTGTGTTATTCAAAGTAGTTTATATGTCCATCTTGTATACTTGTGACTCTATAGCCCAATGGATAGGATTAGGTAATTGGTCGTGACATAGCAAGCATTCCACCTTGGGAAATCAACAAAGATATTGACCATTTTTTCCCACATGAAAAAATGGATCAACCCCCTACAGTCATAATATTTTATAGAGGTTTTTAATAATGTTATATTGCATGTTGTAGCTCATTTGATGTCATTTCATATGCCATTCTAAGTTGTGGTCATGGTCTAGCTTAGTCCTTATGTATTTTGGTGTCTTAAATGTCATTTTTTTAATCATATATGCAAGTAGTAGATTTTTATGGTGTTGAGTAGTTGTAAGATCATGTCCATAAAAGCCTAAGGTTACACTTGGGAGATATTTCAACTTTTGGCCAAGTGTTAGAGCATTTAGAATTACTTCAAAGGAATTATCCACATAAACCTTACAATAAAAGTACATGTCATATTTACCTAAAATAAATAGTTCCACTTTTGGATAAGTGTTATTTATTTCAAGAGTTTTGTTTTGTGTCTTTTGGGCTAAGTGTTGGGAATTGTTTAAAATAATTTATTCGAAACAATAATCTTGAAGGGCATTTCTTCAATAAAATGGATCTTATGAAAGTCCTGAAAGGTATTTCTTTGAGAAGTGAAAATTTACAAAAATATCGAAGGGTATATTTTTCAAGATAAGTGTTATATTCATTTTGGTAAAATTGTCTGAATAATTATCTTGAAGGTCATTCTATAGGAAAGTGGTTCGATACACTTTTTCTGAAGGGAAATTTTCAATCAAAGTGGCCCAAAGCAGAGTGTCCCAAACACTTCTCCTAAAGAGTCTTTTCTTAGGTAGGTGAACTAAGAAGAAAGTTCAAACGGTATTTTTCTTTAGATAAATTATCATGAGACAAAGCCCTGAAGGATCATTTTTCAAGTAAAGTGTCCCTTGACAATTTTCCCAAGGGGCCATTTCTTAGGAAAATGGTCTAATATAGAATATTTGAAGGGCAATTTATATAAGTTCTAAAAGACACTTTTAAAAGGGTAAAGGTCTATTTCAAAAGGGCTGAGGGGAAGTTATAAGGTCATAATTATTTTGGGAAAATTATCCCTCGATAATTTCCTTGGAGGTAAAATTCTTTTAGACATTTTTTATATGATACATGAATCCCAAAAACAAGGTTCCAAATGGAATAAATAGTCCAAGATCTCAATTTTCTCATAAGGCTTTCAAGACACTTTGGGTTCTTAAAGTGTAAATTTACATTTGTTAATGACAAGACCATATTTTCATATCCCCCATGGGATGCCAAGAATGCTTCGAATGGATTAGAGGTGCATGTGATCCTTTTGGTTCTTCATTGTGTTCTTTGAGACACTTAGGCCTAGTAACAAAGATTCTGAGTAAGCACTTTGCTGACATCATATTTTCCATGTGTGGACAAGAGATCGAGCTTTGGTCATATGGTTTTGTTCACATTTGTATCAATATCATATGCGATAAGTTCTATGGTCCTCCCCCAAAGTGCATCAAAAGTTACAAAGGTCTAATGTTGGCTCCTTAATCACTTTTTACATGTTTTTCCATACTTAGCCATTTTCAAGAGGTTATAGTAGATCTAAGTGAACATAGTTAAAAAGAAATATCTCACACATATGATAGTTTCAAGTGAAATTGGTCACATAGGTTTAGTCATTATGGTCACTAGTTGTTACATGCCAAGTTCCTTATCTTCCACTAAAGTGAAAATAAATTTATACATGAGAAAAGTTGGCTCCTTAGTCAGATTTTGTTAAGTTTCCATAGTAAGCCATTGTTTATCCAAGACATCATGTAGGATCAAATGGGACATCCAACTTGAACATTTAATAACTTCACCAAGAAAGCTCCCAAGACCAATAGATCAAATGGGTTTGTTATTTCTAGCCTTAAAAACATTTTCTTAAAAATTTGGTGCCTTTAAGATTCTATCACTTTAAGAAATACGCCTTCAAATTTGGTCAAAAGCATAAGATGTTCATGTGAATGTAAAAATAGAGCTTGTTCAAAAATACATCTATGCTTAAATTTTACGGTCCATGAGATGTCACTTATGTTCTATGGGATGACAAATGATGGTTGGTAGGATGTAAAATTTAAAGACAACAAGATAAATCCTATTGAGATTGAATGTGATAGTTGCATAACCATCAATTATGGTCATGTGAATGTCATTTTATGGGAGTGGGGACATTAATTTTAGGATCATGAACTAACTATTGGCTTTCAAATAGTGGGTCCCAAAAAATCAATGGCTAGCATTTGATTGAGCATTTAGATGTAACGGTGAGTGGAGGTCAAAGGGTTAGTGAATCTCAAGGGTGAATGAGTACATGAAAAGTGTCAAATTCCTTCAAATGGAAAAGGATCGATGGTTCTCAAGAATTTATACCTATTGAAATTGATGGAGTGAGATGGTTAATGTGTTAATGAGCTGAGTTGGATTTCAATGGCCAATAAAAATAAAGGTGAGCCCAAGATCTTTGATAGAGGTTGAGAAACCATTTTTGACCAAGGGAAATAAGGTTTTGTAGGGTCATTTATGTAACTATGTTTTCCATTATTAGGAGGACCTATGCATAGTCTATTTGGACCCAATAGGAAAACCGATAGTCTAAGATTGATTTTCTATCTGTAGTAGACCCATGAGAATGGAGATAATTTTGAACATGATATAGTCGGAGAAAGAGATGGAATTTTAATGGATTCCATGAAGGCATACACATGGGCTCTAATGGTTTCATCTCCAGGACCAACTCCCTAAAACGGACCTCTTTTCTCCACTGTACATGTCATGATAAATAAATTTGGAGTGGTTTAGCCTCAAGACAAAGGCCTCATAGATTGATCTGGTTGTTTTAACCACATTGATGTTATATCCTATCTCAAATTCTTGATTCCAATAATATAACCATCAGGGAAGATCAAAGAATGAATATTGTAAATGTGCAACCACTAAAAGTCATCATGATCAATCAAATGGTTTAAAGGAGCATAATTTCAAAAAGTAGTTGTAATTATAGTTAAAACCTTTAGACTAATTGAATCCCCTTTTCAGTGCTAAGGCCCCTTTCTCTTGAAGCCTTTTTCCTATAAATATAGATCTTGAGCTATTGTAAAAAAAAACACACCATGTATGGTGAAGCCCTGCTAGATTGATGTTATATTATGAATTTAAAAATTAATAAAAGTCTATTTCTAAGTTTTTTGAACAATTTTCAGAGTCTACAAGTGATGTATGGTGATGAGAAGTGATAATTCTCTATCCTTCTTTCCCTTATCATTTCATGTTTGAGTAAGAATATCTAGTATAATAGGTCATATAGAGTGTATTCTAGTGTGTAAATATTTCTCAAGTATACAATTGTCCTTGGAGTGTGTAATCTACCCTCTGGTTCATTTACCTTGTGTTTCTTCTCACATCTCTCCTTTATACTGAAATACTCATGTTAAAATCTATTAAAACTTAGAGACTAGTCTATATGATTTATTTCATTATGGTAGGAATATGATGGTCATATGTAATACATTATTGGTGCACCACCTCTTATAAATTAGGTGCAAATTATGCATTTTTTAACTCTTTTCCCCATAAGTAAGCAGTGGCTTAAGCGATAAAAATTGCATGATATATTTAAGGGATCTAGCCCTTAATCTAGAAGCTCATTTCTAGTATAGGTACACCCACATACCTAAAAATTTTCCCATGTTTCCTGAATCTGGAAGAATCCTGAACAACCTCTTCTAGGGTGTAATATTTGGTGACAATAGTAAAAGGTGGAGAAAGATCAAAATGAAGGAGTTTAAATGAGTAAGAATTCATTCTAAGGGTATTTTGCCATTAGTTACAAAAGGGGTATATTTTTGAGCATGGTAATTGATGTTTGGTTGTAATTGATGTCAAAGATAACATATGGTTCTAGTGAATGAATGAAAAATAAGTTGTGTTTGATAGATTGGAGAGTTATGTCACATTTGTAGGTTTGTAAGGACAAAGAAGTTGTGAGGCATCCATAGATGTCTTGGTGAAGTTTTGGTGTGTCACTTGATAATTTGGAAAGAGAAACATGAATATTATATATCAATATAATCTAGACCATCACTTCACATCATGAAGATATGAATGAACCAACAAGTTTGTGCATTTATTGTAGGTACTTAGAAAGTCAACTAAGGTCAAAGGTTTTGTAGAGATGTTGTCTATAATGCTAAGAAGGTACCTTGAAGGTTTGGATTCTTGAAGTGTTATCTATATCAAGTTATAAATCTTAAAATTTGTTATTTTTTATTGTTATGGGCTAGATACCATCAAGTTTAACTACATTGCAGTCTAGGGTCAAATAGTCTAGATAGATCTAACGATGAGCATTTAATCAGATGATGAAGATCTATAATAAGCATGAAACCTACTAAATAAATACCAATGGTGAGAATATGATTGTATAGTTAGAAATAAGTGATGAATTTTAAGTAAATAAGTCAAAGGATGCTTAGATTTCATTTATAATTTCCAAGGGGCACAAACATGTAGACTAATGGTACAGTGTGCATAGAAGGCATGTAGAGCTATCAAGTGGCACAATCATGAAATCTTAGATCAAAGATCAATGGTGAGTGATGAAAGGTAAATTATAGGATAATAATAAGGATATAAATGGATCATGTTTTATATATCTACTAGGATAAATGAGATGTAGACAAAGTGTCTGATGTTTAGCATTTGATCAGTGACTGTTGGCATTTGAATTAACAAAAGAAAAACTAGTGCTAAGTTTTTTTATTATATATTTTGATATAAGAGGAATTTTCTAATGGAGGAAAAATAAAATTTGAAGATTAATTCAAGGAACATCCATAAAAATATGTTATAAGGTTTTAATGTTTTTAGAATCAAATATATTAAGCTCTAAATTTTACTGTGTATTTGACCATGTTCTGTAAATGACCTAAAAAGGGTAATTGAGTAGTTATTGATAATGTTTTGATGTTTTAAGATGAAATAAATATTGGAGAGTGTTTTACAATCCATGAGGAACATATATGTGGGTTATTTAGGTTTTACCAATCAATCTTTAGGGTGAAAAATTGCTTATAAATTGACTGTGTTTGTTGAATGCACTAACAGATTGAGTAACCATCTTGTAGAGGTAAGTTGAAGGTGTTATAAGAAGAGTTGATGAAATAAATGTATATGAAGATGTCAATAAATTCTCAAATATTTATGAGAAGGTATTTAATGTCATATTATGTCCCTAATTAGTTATGGAGAGTCAAAATAGATTGATTGTATTTTGACTATGTGTGACTAGTCTAAGTGGTCATCATGAGAGTTGTTTTAAGTGCCTAGAGCCTGAATGAAGGTGTCCCAAGGACATAGAGATGTTTCATAGGTATTATAAAATATATTAATACATTTTTTTTAGTGGATTGTTTAAGAATTTTTTTGTATTTTTTAATTCTATATGATAAACTTTTATGTGCTTCTAGGCCTATTGGTGAGCAGTCTAGAATGGTTTGCTTCAAGTATTTAGCTAGTGTTCCAAGTGGAATGTAGATAGGTTTGATGTGTTAGAAGCATTGTTACAAGATTAATGTGGTCCAAGTAGTCTCACATGTAACATGTGAGTATGAAAGCCTAATTATTTTAGGTCTCACCAAGACCTAATGGTGGTTTGGGGATAATGAGATAATGGATGACCTAAGGAGTGTGTGGTTCTTACAAGTAACATATATGAGGACGTATTTAAAATTTATTAAAAATATTTAAAGAATCTTGGTAGAACAATATGGGTTAAGGGAATAGAGTGGTATAAGTACAAGTTATAAATTGGACTAATTATACTCATTATGAAAGTGTAGATTCAAGTGATGAAGAGAATATTTGAAAGAGAAGGTGTAGGTCAATTAGGACCATAAGAGTGTGAAAAAGATAAAACATGTTTATATTATCAGGTTTATATAAGAAAATAGGTCATTGGACCTAATGAGCCTAAAAGAGGTAGTTTGAATAAGTTATCCCTAGAGGCAACTTGAGAGAGATTGGAGTTGAAGAGTGCAGAAAAAGGTGATCATCATTAGTTAAAGAGTATCAATAGGTGTTCAAGGTGATCTATTTAGGCATTTGAGTGGGTGCTTAGTTGCCTAGGGGTTTATTTCCTCCTTACAAGTTAAATCTTGCTAAAGGTCTAGTTATTGTGGGTGTTTAGCTAGATAAGGTCAGTAGCTCCTTGTGGGATTATTTATCACTAAACTAAGGGATGGGTATTCCTTAATCAATTGGTGCTAGTCTAAATGTTATATCTTATTTTATAAGATTTTAGTTCATATTATAGGTTTCACTGGGTTTCAACCCCTAAGAGGGTTTCCCACATATATGATATGTTCATGTGATGTATAATCTTATGTATGCTTTTCATATATTTTATTTCATGTTTATGTTTCTTGATCAAGTTGATCTATGCTGAATGTTTAAGAGTTGGGAATTGAATTGGATTATCTTGCATCACTAATTCACCCCACCTCTAACACAAAATGCATTACTTATTTTGAGATGCCTTTTGACTCACATTTTCCCTCATATTTGTTAGAAATGGTAGTTTTAATTGAAATATGAGGAAATGAAAGAAAATTTATAGGTTTAAGCAAACTTTTTAGGTGGTACAGATCTATACAATATAGATTTTTGAGGAGTCAAAGGTATGAAAATAGGTTTTTTTATAGGAACATGTTGAGATATTAGAGTGTTTTATGAATTGAGAGGCAAAAAACCAATGTGTTATCCCTAATGAGTCCATTGGTAGATATTAATATCACTTCGTGTTTGTTTTCAGACCATATAGGGGAGAGATATAGAGGATTCAAGATCTTGACTAGATGAACTAGACCTTATAACCTTACAATCATGGATATTGGTTGTTGGTTTAGTATTCAAAAATTTATGAACAAATTCTAATAACTTAAGGGGTCTAGTCACCATTCACATTTGTACAAGTCAAAATAAGTATTATAGTGTTATTGAGTTTTTGACTTATTTGATTAAACTAATGATTGTTCTTGATTTTTTAGGTTTTGAAGAGACTTTTCATGACTTCCTCAACATTTTGGTCCACACTTGTGATGTTGGAATCAAAATTAATAAGAGGGGGGGGAATGAATCAATCTTAAAAAACTTACTTATCAACTTCACTTAAGCAATCATGAACTAATCAAACAAGCATATAAATCTATCAAACATAAACACCAATCCACAAGATTATGAAATATAATAACACATCAAATATGTGGAAAATAATAAAGGGGAAGAAAATAAACTTATATCTACAAATGGAATATAGTCATATAAAACAAACACCAATGTTATTGAATCACCAACTTCACATGGGACACCGACCCCAACTAGCTAAACACCAACTCAGCTAGGCTTTAACAAGTACACACTTGCAAGGAGGAACCAACCCCCATAGATGAATCAACACCAAATAAATCACATAAAACTATTTATAAATTTTGAAACACTTTTTTCCTCATAAAATATATGATGATCTCCTTCTTTATCTCTTCTCTCTCTTCTATCCCTCTCAAACTACCTTCTACACTTTTTTGCCCAACTATCCTCTTCTTGACTTGATTAGGTCATATGAACTTGATTTTCATGAACATAAACATTGTCAAATATTCATAATATATCCTCTAAAATAATATTATGGTATAAAATACCTTCATCTTTTGTACAATATGTTATTCTATTCACTTTCTCTCTCTTTTCACAAATAAGCCTAAAACTGCCTTGTATATATACAAGTCTTTTGGTCATATACTTTTTGGTCAGCCAATAACCCTTAAATTATTAGGTCAGACATGTATTATATCTTATGAAATATAATAATCATTAATTAAATTTTATTTTAGTCTTTTTAGGTTTAACCTAGCTCAATTAGGCCTTATCTCATCTTTAGGTCTCAAGGAGACCTAATCCCATTTGGTCTACTTAGGACATGTTACACTTTGCCTTCTTTAAAACACATTAAAAAAAATATAATGGTATTAAAACATAATATTTAAATCAAATACACCCATGATAAGCTCATATAGGATCTATAACACCTTTTAACTTTAACTACCACTTAAAGCACACCATTAACACTATTCACAATTAGGCCTATGCACACCCAAAAAGTTTATCTTGAACTACTAAAGATAAAACATAATTTTTTCAAAAAAATATTGTAAAAAATAAAATATAAATAATATAAATTACCTTAGGGTCATCACCATTGGATTTATACTTCACAAGTTAGGACAAAAGTACTCAAATCCGTTTGCAAGTAGCCCACTCAAAATTGCCAAAACATAGTCATGAAAACTTGAAATTTTGAAACCTGAAAGAAAAAAATCAAGGAATTAAAATGTATTAATATGATAATAAAACATAATTATAGAAATTTACAATAAAAATATCATAATCTCTAATGTTAATTATTGGTCTTTCAGACCAATTTATTAACCTTCTCTCGAATAGACCTTACTCTGCCAGACAAGCCATTTTAGCTTCAATAATTTCAATACTTTCATTGAGTACCAAAAATTATAAAAAAAATGTATAGGAAATAAAATTAAAAAATATAAACACCATGTACATTATATGTTTCAAATCAGAGCATAGAGTCTTAAATTCATCACTGCAACTTACCCAAAACTGTCAGTTTTCCTTAAAGCACAGTCATGGTGAAAATAACCTTCAACACCTATATGGACACTTTAAAAGAATTAAAATGAATTTTTATGATATTATGAGATCATTATACAATTATAATATACAAATATAACATGGCCAAATGGCAATATTTTTGTAGACCAATCTCATAACCTTACACCTTCACTGTCTCATTTGCATTAGACAGATCAATGTTTAGGCAACATTTTTATTGTATTCATTGACATCCAAAAATTATATACAAAATGAACATGTATTAGAAGTATTTAATTTTTTTTCCATTAACTTTTATTCATCCCTAATCCATGATAACACATCCCTAATGACCTTCTCACTTCTACCTAGGTTTCTCACTATTTTCACCATTAGGTCTGTTAGCAATAGGTTGCCTTGGATGACCAATTTAGGATATATGAGATATATAACCTGATAATAAGCCAAAATATACATAAAATACAAATATAAATAATTTTCCTCCATATATTTAGCAACTTTGACTTGGTCGACTCAAATTGCTATAATAAATTTTTAAGAAATAAGGCATTTCCTATAGGGTCCACTCACTAACCTGACAAACCAATAAAACTTGGAATTTAATGGGAGATTTAAATACAACATAAAATAAATTAAATATCCATAAAAATCAGTTTTTATTTGTTTTGAACAATATATTTCACATCGGGTCATTGTAAGGGTTTTAGAGGGGGTTAACACTATTTATGGTGTTAGCGATTATTCATAAAGGACTGCCCCTCATTTCCAAAACCAATTACAATAAATTTTATATAATAACATTAAAAATATACCATGTATATTTTATATTCCCATGAAGAAGATACATGTGAAAATTTACACTTTAAAGTCCTTCTCAGATTTAGAACCCTTTATTCTGTGCACTCGAGAAACCCCAAAACACTTTTTCATGCCTTTTATTCCAAACCACAACTTAAAATTTTGTGATCATGTTTTAAAAAAAATATCATACATTTTATCACATTCAATTTTACATAATATTCTTGGAAATAAAACTTCATACCCCATTAGGCTATGTTCTCTCTCTTTGCTTTCTAGGCCTTGACCAACATGTCACTTTGGACCTTGAAACTAGCTTATAACTAATGTATAAGCTATAAAAACCTAATATAAAAATTAAAAAAAACATATTTCATTATAAAAAAATATTTTACATCATTTATATTCCTTGAAAATACATTATGACACTTCATTAGGTCAGGTAGGGTGTAGAACTAGACTAGTTGTAAACTTGGACTTAAGGTTTTAACCATGTAGGCTCACCTTGAAAATATATTGAGTGATAAAATGAATCATATACATGATACATAACTTTATATATCCTATTATTCCTATGTACATCCATCTCAACAAGCTACCATGCTGAAACTTTCTCACTAGGACATTTCATGCTATGACTAGTGCCATGACTAGCCTTCTGAAGCTCTTGAAACTTGATAACTAAACTTGATACACTTATTAATGTATCTAAAATTATTTTGAATTATCAAACCATAATAAACCACCTCTAAAAATATTGTGATTACTTACTTTACCAGGATTCACTATGCATACCTTCTCATAGAGTCTAGACAAGGTTTCTCAAGATACCTTGAACTTAAGAACTAGTACTCAAACATGCTTTAATTGACCACCTTGACATAAACCTCATAATAATCATCAATTTTCCTTAAAATTATCTCTCTCAATAGATATACATTATTTTCCCTTCAAATTCTCTCTTATCACATGTCTTCTTTGTCACATCAGGATCACAAGCTCATACATCACAAACCACTCACCATGCATCTTTACTAGATGCACCTTGACATCCAATTACTAAAACCTTGATATCAATAACAACGCTTATCAAAAAAATCCCCTTTTATCATTTATGGAAAAAAATTCTTCAATTTTATCTCTCTCATCTCCTCTAGTCTGGTCAATTTCCCTTATTGGACATTCTCCCCCATTGACATTAATGATAAAGGGTCATACATACTACAAATTTTGGAACCACACCTTCTTTCAAAAAAATATCAACACATATAATATAAATAATTAAGGAAAAATTCTCCACCTTACTCCATGCATACCTACTTCAAATTAACTTATATTACAAGATCACTTCTCAACACATATCAAGGTCAATCAACAACCTGAATAGCTCCCCCTCAAACTAGGCATCCACCATACTTATACTAGCTTGAAGTGTGTCTCCATGAAGTATAATGGAGTCACCCATTTACATATGGGACTAAAAACACACAAGTTCAAGGGATTCATAGATATCCATGCTATCATAAGACTTAATGTCCTTCAGTATCCATTTAGGATTGATTGAGAATATACGCTTGACCTCTTTATCAACAATTTAATCATCAATGTAGGTTGACAATAGACATTTTTGACTTGATTTCACATATAAATTATGTTCTATCAAAAAAAACATTTCACTTGATCTTTTAGACTTATCATGACTCATATTTACTATCTTTGGCTTCCATACATTCATTTTCCTTCTTTCTTGCACTCTAGGGGCTTCAAACCTCCTATTTTGACTTGATGACCTTATAACTATGTTAGGATAGAATATTGAAATGTGTCATACATTATGAAAGCTATATAAAACCACCTTATAAATAATATTTGACTGATGTGAACTATGATTCCTTTCATAGTCCCATGAATACTCATTCTCAGATGGTCTTTTACACTCTCTTACTCTATGACCAAACTGACTGCATACAAAATATTAACCATTGAATGAAATAACATAAATCATATCATTAGGATTTTTGATATGTATTTTCATATTTACCTTCTTGTATTTAATATGCTTATTATTGACTTGAGCTTCTTCTGTTTGGTCTTCTTTAAAACCAAGATCTATCTTATCACTTGCAAACTTTTGACTACTCAAGATGTCATCTAGAGACTCAATGCTCTTTCAAGATTCACAAAGATATTCACCTTGCTAGATGCTTGATCCAACTTAGATTTCAAGTATTCCACTTAAATTTCACGCTTATTACATTCTTCTTCTTTAGTCTTTATATTTTTATTGACTATTTCCATCTATGCTTCAATTTGAATGATGATCTCTTCATAGTTTTTGGAAGTGTTACTCAATATCTCCTTAAAAAATTTAATCTACTCCTCATAGTCCTTAACTAATGATCTTATTTTGTGATTATTTATTCTTTGGAACTTCAAATCCTCTAGAAAAATCACCAATTTTACCTCAATATTCACTTCATATTCTTCTTCATCTAATTCAACATCAACCATAAGGCCTTTCCCATTTGATCAACCCTCATTATCTAATTTTATGGACATGAATAAGGTTTCATTATTGTCATGTTCATGTTCATTATTATCCTCATAACTATCATATGTGCTTGTGTCACTTACATTATATGCATTATATTCTTTGGTATAAAAAATTTTCTTATTTTTAAATGACCCTTTCCTATCTTCATACTTCCTAAAATTTCTTTTATCTTTGTTAGGCTTATAGACCTTCTTATTATATCCATGATGTTCATCATATTTTTCATCATTCTCAATCTTAGCCTTGTTAGGACAATTAGATGCAAAGTGATTAATATTACCATAGTTAAAACATTTGTTGGGAAATTTACCCTTGCACTTACCAGATCTAAACCTTAATTTCCTTACAAACATGGTTATCAGTTGATCATCATCAATATCTAAACATTCCTCATATTTGACCTTCTTGGATCTTGACTTATTCTCAACTTTGAAATCCACTTCCTTCCTAGGAGGTCTTCATTCATTTTTTCTCATCTCATAGGTAGTCAATATCCCATGAAGCCCATACATCTCTAGCTTGTCTAAATATTGCATTTCTTCTACTACATATACCTTAGAATCAATACTAGAGTTAGTGATCTCAATACCTTTTAAACAACTATATATTATTTCACTTATTCTCATAATCCTCTAATGACATATACAACTTAAAAAAACTTCAACATGTAAGATGCAATTGTTACATCCTCACTCATCTTCATATTTTTAAACTATCTCTGATGGGTTTGTAACTTAGCCTCATCGTGGTGTTTCCTTCATAGATAGTATTCAATTTTTCCCATATCTTTTTAGCTGATATAAAGTGGGTCACCTTCACAAGATATACCTCTTATAGGCCACAAATAATGGTATTCATTACCTTGGAGTTATTTTCACTAGCATTCTTACCTATTGCATCAGTAAGTAGAATAAAAGGAGCACTATAGCCATCCACAATTGACTACCAAATATCATGGCCTTGAGACATGGAGTATATATTTATCTTAATTTTCCAAAAATAATAATTAGATCCATTGAATAATGGAGCCTTACCAGTAGAGAAACCACCATGATCTTGATAACTAGCCATCCTTGCTTCTAGAATCTCTGTAGTCATATAAAATGTGAAAATTGGTAACTTGAGTGTGGCTAATGAAACCTAACCCATAGGTCACTCTTTCTTTCTCTCATGAACCTCATAGGATTTTTTTCACTGATCCCAACCTTCTAGACTTGATTTTAGCTCAGCCAGACTACTTTTCCATGATAAATCTATCCCTCTAGGTCTTGTTAGCTTAGGACTATAGCACCCAACTTGGAATATAGAACTAAGCCCTCTAGTGTTCACTTTTGATGCTCTTATCCAAGTGCATTTTTTCCTCTAATGGTCAATTCCTTCCAGTTCTCATCCCTCTTCTTGTTAGCCTATTGTGAGCACATTCAACCCATGACCAATAAATACCTATAAAATCCCATTCAAATTTATTTTAGAAGGGGTTGGCAATTATCACAAAGCAAGAAAGAATATAAGAAAAACCACTAAGGTAATCTTATATATTCTCTACATATAACCAGCCAATACTACTAAAATCTTATTCAAATCCTTAAAATAGTCTTTATCCACCTCAAACACACCCAGATTTAGAATTTTGCATCTTCATACATAATATTGCATAAAACACATCAAGTGGGAGATCTACATATTTATTGATCCCTCTTTGAAGTATTAGTATGTAGGCAGTGTGTCTACATAAGGGGTGTAAATATAAATTTAGTGCATATTACACACACTAACCCCACCCTCTTCCTAAAACTTTATCAAAACATAATGGAGTCTAGGGTTTGAAGACTAAATCAGCTCTAGAGGGAGTTATATAGACATCCAATAGTCAAAATTTCATAGATAAGCTCACATAGACATAATGAATAAAAACCAAAAATCTCAAGTCTCTTGGATAATAGTGGTAGAAGAGGACTATAGCACTCGACCCCAAGGTGTCTTATGTTGGCACTCCTATCCAATCATAAATTAAAGTCTAGATCCTAATTTGTAATAGTTTCCTAGTCTTGCACAATGAATTTTAGACCCTACAATAGTTGTCTTTGTTAGTTTTCAACTAAGTTTTATTTTCTCTCCCTTATTACTATTTTTAGAAATATTCAAATTACAATCAAATTATGCAAATCAATAGCTTAAATATTTAATATTTATTTACTAATTTTATTACATTAGACCCTTAACTAAATTAGGAATAATACACTAATATTTCTAAAATTGTTAAATCATTTGGTGAACCCAACTTATTTTATTTGTGCATAAAAACTCTAGAAACCCTAGGGTAAATTTCCTACTAATTTTGCTTATATTTTTATGATTTTTTACCTACATAATAAAATAATAAATTTTCATTAAATTTTAAAATTTTATCATAATTTTAAAATAATTTTCTTTCAAACCCTAGTTGTCCATACTAGGTCCCAATATTTTCCCCATATTTTTCCTATATTTTTTTGATTTTTTACTTACATATTTAAATAAAAAAATTTCATAAAAATTTAAAATTCCTTAGTAGTTTTAAAATATTTTATTTCAAAACCCTAATTTCATGTACTATCTCCTATTTGCTTCATGAGGTATCACCTTAAATCTAAAACCACATTTAAAAAATGGATCTCACTTATTTTCAAATATTTATTGCATTTTTAGCAAATAATAAGGAGACCATACTTGGTCCTATAATGTACATGAAGGATGAAGTTTACCATATGTTAGTGCAAATCTTCATTATTTATTTTTCATGTTTACTTTTCATAATGTGTGATGATATTAAGAGTGTTATGGTTGAACATGTTAAGATGCCTCTTGCCTCACCTCCCTTGGAGCCTTTATCCCATACAAAGTTGTGTTGCATGGCCCAATTTTCTCTTCCCTAGGTCATTACCCATAACCAAATATCCAAGTTGACACCCTTTGTCCCTCCACCTCAACCTATCAATTATTGTCACTCTCTTCCTATAACTACTACTAGTCCTATATGAATAATAGATAATATAGTTATAACTATTAATTAACATGCTTCCATGCCTCCCTCACCTAGTCAGGAGCCTCACCATCCTCCTATTCCTTCCTATCCTAGGCCCAACCTACCTGCACATGAAGAACCACATAAGGCATATGGTATTATTCATCAATTGATAAACACACTAGATAGGATTTCCATGTTAGAATTTCTTAAAAAAGCTAATGTGTTTAAGGACATTCTTTTTCAAGCACTCACTCAGAATTCTATGCCTATTGACTAAAAACATTCTTATTTTGCATCAGTCATCAACATGATAAAAACTATAGAAGATGCTGTTTAATTTGATCATAAGGACATGCCATGTTAGATAGTTATTGATCAAAACATACCACTATTCATACAAGTTCAAGTCAAAACTAGTGTATTTAAGAGAGTTCTAATTGATAGTGGTTCTAAACTTAATATATGTAATATTACATTTTTATAGACCATGGGTGTAGACATGACATCCATGATAAAATTATATAATAATATTAGAGGGCTTGGTGATATACCATGATAGACATTGGGCACCATTACTTTGGATATCATGGTAGGGCCCAAAACCATCTCTACACATTTTTAGGTCATGCTAGGGCCTCTTCATTATAATATTTTACTTGGATGAACATGGATACACACCATGTGGGATATTCCTTCTACTCTTCATCTATGTGTTAAGGTTATCCATGAAGGATACATATACACATGCCTAATAGCTAACCAACCATTCAAATATTATCATATTATAGATTCATCTTTGACTATTTTAGTAGATAGGACATCTCATATCATAGTTTAGTCACCACCTCATTGCATTTATCTTGATTAGATACATACATATGAGGTATGAGATAGTATCGCATCTCTCACTCCTCCACTTATAGTTATGTCCTTATCTCTAGATATTTATCCAATCATGGTAGCTTTATCCATTCTAGCTACTCCAGCATTCATGGTTCCTACACCTATTACAATTATACATTCATCTGCAATAGTTCAAATAGTACTAGTTGATTATGTAAATATAGTTACTCTATTAGTTATAGATACTCTCACAACATCGTTATCTTCTACTAATACAATTGATGAGAATCCCATATCATAGCTACCCCTTTTGGTAAATTCTAAGTTACCATATGTACATGATGTTGATATCGATTCCCTAGCTACTTTGGATGATGATATGACACCCACAATCATAGATGACTATTTGTGTGGATTAATCTTTAGACCAATTGGATGAAGAGAGTATCAACATACGTATATAAATCTCATTACACATCTTACAACACTCTTAGCATCTCACACTACACTCTCAGGATATACTCCACATTCATAACCATAGACAAATCACTTGACACATATAGTTCACATGGTTACCTCTATGGATATTGAGCCAACCATTCATATTGAGGTAGGCAATACATAGAATCAACCACATATTGTAGTACATATTTTAATTGATCATGGATTAATCACACTACCTATAATATGACATATATCTATTAGTAGATTATCATAGCAAGATGTCCACCCATTTTATTTTGTTCATAGGATTACATGCCATGATACAAACACATGTATAGATTTACAATAGAGATTGGATAAACTATAGGTTTAAGGTATTATTTAGATTACATCACCACCAGTACTAACTTCACCACTTCCACTCAATCCATATTTTACTAAATCTAAACATTCTAGAGGAAAATCAAAATCTTCGCCACCAAAGCCACCTTTAATTCAACTTCATCAAGATGACACCATGTATATAGATTTTATAGCATATGATAATACTTATGATGATGATTTTGAGGCATTTTATGATGACCATGATCCCTTCCTCCATCTCTGTCCCTAGTGGGCTCCATCCTTTGACCCTTCACCCCCTTCATCCTAGTTTTTTATGTCATTAGGTACATATTATTTTGTTTATATGCTTGTATATAGATTATTTTCAAATTACCTATACATAGTCTTCTTATGATTGATTATACATAGATTATAAAAAAAATACAAAAACATTCGAATATGAAAAATGCCAAAAATAACAAAGCATTTCAAAATATAAAAAAATTCAAATAACTCAAAATCTAGAAACATTCAAATATTTCAAAAATAAAAAAAACAATACAAAATTTCAAAATACAAAAACATTCAAAAAATTCAAAAACACAAAAAAATTTCAATTATTCACATTATCCATGATTTACATCTCTACTAATATGTTAGACTTACATTTACTATTCTATGTTATTGTTTATTTATTTATCTACATTACCATGCTTCACTTGATCTTCTTTGAGTGTGTGTAGTGACATATAGATCCTTGATTCCTTCACTCTACTCATTGAGGGGGCATCTTACTTCTACATTCAAGACACATATCAATATACATACCCACTGCGGGTATCTTCTACATGACTACACCATCTAGGCTATGCCAATCCTACACCACACACTCTAGTTATCATGTTGATGTAAATTACTTACTAGATTACAAAAATTATTCTATCAACACTCTCTAATATATAACACTTTTATATTTCCTTAGCATATGCATAGTCTTGTACTAACATATCTTTCATACTTTTACTTCTTGCTTTGATTAGTTAGATACAATTATATTTCCATTATATTACATGCTTTCCTTTCTTGCTTTGTGTATCTAGATGTGATTATATTTCTCAGTTCCTATTTTATCTCCTGTATGTGCCTTAAGACATTTACCAATGTATTTTTCTTCTATTCTTGTGTGTTCCTTAGGACATTTGCTAATTTCCTTTGCTTATACTCTTCTATATGCATGTGGCCCTTGTTCCAACCTTGCTTGTTTCAATTATATGTGTATGTGGAATTTGAACATGTCTTGTATGCTTACTTTCTAGTTCGAGTGACATGTGCCCATGTCCCTTATTTACTAGGCATCTTGGCCACTCTTGTATGATTATTTCTTCTTTCCTTATGTGCTTGTTACTTGATTGATTTTCAATTATTTGCAATACAGTGATTCACATCATGTATTACTCTTGCTTTCTTGGTTTCCATGATGAACATCTTTCTCCATCCCTCCTTTCCAACTAACAACAAACAACTAACCAAACTTATAGTTCCAATTTAGTACATGGCACATGATATTACATTATTATATCTATCAGACATACCCCTATTGCTACAATAATCTCTCATTATAAGCCATGTTATATCTTGTTGATTATCATTGCTATATCATGTATGTTTGCACTATAACACACTTGTAGGGATCTTTATTCCAAGGGAATTTAATGTAGGGTTTTCATTCCTACCCTTATAATAAGGGGAAATAAATAGGAGTGTTATCATAGAGATCAAATCTCTTAACAGTCAAAAATGCAATTTTTATAACACTTAGAACAAAAACCAGATATCAAACTAGATAGAACAAACCAAATAGATAGTGAAAATGTTAGAATAATTACTAGATTTAGCCAAGGACAATAAAACCAAGATTTGACTACAGTGCTAGACCCTCTAGTGTCCACTTTTGGTATTCCTATCCAAATAATAGAAAAACTAGACTTTCTAAAAGTAGGTAGAAAAGTAGGTATAGCTATAGTGTTTCACATTTAGAATAGTTTATAATAAATAGTTTTCAATAAACTTTTTCTTAGATAATCTAAATATAAGGGGAATCATGCATGATATGATGGCTCTCACTTCTATTTTTATATATGGTAGTTAGTATAACTTCTAGATCATAATCCATGTTCTAAACACCAGTGATTGAGGGTAATTTGTGTGGCATATTTATTTTATTTTCTTTCCATGTTTAGTACGTTACCCAAGCATTCTTAGAAGTTACATGCCTTATTCCATTTTTAGGTGGTTGGTATTATTTTGGAGTGGATTTCATACAAGCCTAACTTCCACATTTTGGAGTGGCTTTCATATAATCCTAGTGCACCAGTTTTAGAGTGGCTTTCATACAAGCCTAATATCCATCTTTTAGAGTGGCCAAGAGTGACCTAGTTTCTAATATACATTTGTCTATCCATACCAACATTATTATATTGTAGTACATTAATGAGATTTAAGATCCATCTCATATGACACACATTAAATATCGGTATCAATTTATAGCTTCACTTCATAGGGAAATGATGGAGCTAAAGGAATATATAACCTTTGTATTCTTGATCCACCTACTCAGAGGGATTAGACATATAGTATAAAACATTTATTGGCACATGCATGATCACATAGATTCACTTAGTGGGAAATGATGGAGCCAAAGGGCCAACATTTACATTCATGAGCCACTCTTGAGGAATTGAGCACTCAGCTCCATTTGTGATATCACTCTTGGTAAAACATCATCCAACATTACTCAACATCACTCAACATCACAATAAGTTTTTTACTAGTTCATGTACCTAGTGAGGTGTATTTGTTCCTTTATATTCCTCTCTCTCTTACCCAACTTTGTATGTTCTTCTTTTAGATATAACATCTCTAGTAATAACTAATCTACTCTTTATTTTCTCTTGTAGATTTTTACTTCACAATGTGATCTCTCTACGCACACCCATTATCACATATATTCATGGGATTAATCTTAAAAGTAAGTTTAGGTATGATTTTAAGTTTTCCTTTATCCTGGTATTTCACTTTACTGCATTAATAGAATAAAGGGAGGGTAAATGTAGTTATATAAAATGTGAAAATTGGTAACTTAAGTGTGACTAATGACACCCAAAACATAGGTCCTTCTTTATTTCTCTCATGACACTCATAAGCTTATTTTCACTAATTCCCAGTCATCTATAACCTTCTAGACCTGATAATAACTCAACTAGACTACTCTTTTCATGACAAATCTATCCCCTAGGTCCTATTCACTCAGGACTATAACACCAAAATTGGACTATAATGTCAATCCCTCTAATGTTTGATTTTGGTGCTCCTATTCAAGTACATTTTTTCCTCCAATGGTTAGTTCCTTCTAGTTCTCATCCCTCTTCTTGTCGACATAATGTGAGCACATTCAACCCATGACCAACAGATCCCTATAAAAGCCTATTCATAGTTCATTTGGAAGGGGTTGACAATTATCATAAAGCAAGAAAGAATATAAGCAAAAACACTAAGACAATCTTCCCTATTTTCTACATACAACCAACACTACTACAAGCTTATTCAAATCCTTACACTAGTCCTTAGAGACCTCAATCATACCTAGTTTTAGCATTTTCCATCTTTATACATAATATTACACAAAGCACATCAAGTGGGAGAATTGCATATGGCTTCATATCTCTTTGGAGTATTGGTATGTAGGTAGCATGCCCACACAAAGGGTTTGGATACAAATTCAATTAATCTTACACACACTAACCCCCCCTTTTCCTAAAATTTTGACAAATCATAATGGATTATAGGGTTTGAAGACTAAATCATCTCTATATGGTGTTTTGTGAATATCTAATAGTCAAAATTTCACACACAGGCTCACACAGACATAATGAACAAAACCTAGAAAGATCATGTTTCTTGGATAATAGTGGTATAAGAGGACTATATCACTAGACCCTAGGGTGTCCTATTTTGGTGCTCATGTTAAATCATAAAATGAAGTCTAGATCCTGATTTATGATAGTGTCTTAGTTTTGGATAGTGAATTTTAGACCCTACAACAACCATCTCAGTCAGTTTCCATCTAAGTCTTATTTTCTCTCCCTTATTACTATTTTTATAAATATTCAAATTATATTCAAAATATACAAATCAATAGCTTAATTATTGCATATTTATTTACTAATTTTATTACTCTAAACCTTTAACTAAATTAAGAATAATACACCAATATTCCCAAAAACTATTAAATCAGTCTCCTTTAAGTTTTTAGACCTAATTAAAAGGACAAGGCTTTGATATAAAATGTTGGAAGAAAAATTATTGGTATGGGGGTTAATCAATCTTGAAAAACTTACTTATCAAATTCACTTAAGCAATCATGAACCAGTCAAACAAGCTGATAGATCTAGCAAGCATAAATACCAATCCATAAGACCATGAAATAAAAGAACACATAAAATATGTGAAAAATAGTCAAGGGGAAGAAAACCCAATGATATATATAAATGGAATATATTTATATAAGATAAACACCAACTTTAGTTAAGTACCAAATTCACATGGAACACCAACTAGCTAAGTACCAACTCAACTCAACTTTAGAAAACACCGTCTTGTAAGTAGGAACCAACCCCCTAGATAAATAAACACCAAATTAGCCACCTAAAACCCTTGATCATCTTTATAAAGTTTTTTTTCTCATATAAGAGATGATAATCTCCTTCAACTCTTCTCTCTCTTCTATCTCTCTCAAACTACCTTCAAGGCTTCTTCGCTCAACTAGTCCTCTTCTTGACTAGATTAGGTCATATGACCTTGATTTTCATGCATAAAACATATGAAAAATATTCATAATATATAATATACACTCCTATGATTGTCAAAAATACCTTATTTTTCTCTGTAATATTTTATTCTATTCACTTGCTCTCTCTTTTCACAAATAGGCCTAAAATTGCCTTGTATATATACAAGTCTCTTGTTCATATATTTATTGGTCATCCAAGCACATTTATCTTCCTAGATAAGACATGTATTATATCTTATGAAATATCATAAACATGAATCAAATTTTATTTGATTCATTTTAGGTTTGACCTACCACAATTAGGCCTTATCTCATCTTTAATCTCATGGAGACCTAATACAATTAGGTCTACTTAGGACACATTACACTTTTCCTTCCTTGGAACACATTAAAACACATAAAATTGAATTAAAAAATCATATTACACTCAAATGTACCTATTTAAAGCTCATATAGGTTCCATGACACCTTTTAGCTTCAACCACCACTTGAAGCACACCATTAACACTGTTCACAATTATCCCTGTTCACACCTCAAAAGTCTATCTTGAAATAATAAATATAAAACATAATTTAAAAAAAAAAAAAGGAAAAATATAAAATATATTAAGATACATGACTTAATGGTAGTCATAATATGATTTAGACTTCACAACTCAGGGTAAATGTACTCAAAGCCTCCTTTGCAAAATTATGCTTCAAAACACCATCATGGAAACATGAAATTATAACACATAAAGGAACACACTCAAGGAATTAAAATGAATTAATATGATATTAAAAATCCTTATAACAAACTCAAATAAAAATATCATAAGCTCTAATGTCAATTATTGGTCTTTCAGACCAATTTGTTGACTTTCTCTCTCACAAACCTTACTCTACCAGACAAGCCATTTTGGGTTCAACATTTTCACTACTTTCAATAAGTACCAGACCTTATAAAAAGCATGGATAGTACACATAATTATAAAATATAAAAAACATGTACATTATATGTTTCAACTAAGAGCATAGAGTTTCAAATTCATTACTAAAACTTGGTTACCTAGAACTGTTAGTTTGCCTTAAAGCACAGTCATGGTAGAAAAGACCTTCAACACCTATAGGAGCACTTTTAGAAGATTTAAATAAATTTTAATGATACTATGATATAATTATACAATTATAATAAATAGATATAAAATATTCAAATTGAAATATTGGTCTTATAGACCAATCTCATAGCCTTACACCTTCATGGTCTCATCTACACTAGACAAATCAACTTATGAGAAACATTTTCATCAATTCACTAACCTCCAAAACTTATATCCAAAATTAACATGAATTAAAAGTTTTTAAAATATTATCCATTTACTTGGATTCATCCCTAATCCATTATAACACAACCCTAATCACCTTCTCACTTTTGCATAGGTTTCTCACTATTTACACCATTAGGTCTATTAGTAATAGGTTGTCTTAGATGACTAGTTTAGCACACCTAAGGGATATTAAATACTTATAAAATAACATAGACATAAAATACAAGTCTCAATATTTTTCCTCCATATATTTATCAAATTTAACTTGGTCAACTTTGACTGCTACAATAAATCTCCAAGAAATAAGGCCTTTTCTTTAGGGTCTATTCAATCATCTAACAAACCAATCACACCTAGACGTTATTGGGAGAGTTGAATACAACCTCAAATCACTTCGATATCCATACCAATCCATTTTTTTGTTAAATGAGATCTTTCACATCATGTCATTATTAGATTTTCAGAGAGGGTTAACATTATTTTTTGTGTTAACAAGTGTTCATAAAGGATTTCCCATAATTTCCAAAACCAATTCCTTTAAATTTGAGATAGGAACCTTACCCATAGACCATGAATATCTTAGGTTACCATGATAAGGTTACATGTGCCAATGAACACTTTAAAGTCTTTTTTAGGTTGAGAATCCTTTATTATGTGCACTCGCGAGACCTCCAAACACTTTTTCTTTACCTTTTCTTGTAAATTATGACTTAAAACATTGTTAACATTTTTGAAACAACATATCATACCTTTTAAAACCTTCAATTGTATACACTAGTCTTGTAAATAAAACCTTATACCCCATAGGCCATGCTTTCTCTTTTTGCTTTCTAGACCTTGACCTACAAGTCATATTCGGCATTGAAACTTGTCTTATAAACACTATCTAAGATATTATAACCTCATATACAAACTTAATAAACCTCTTTCAAGCACAAAAACTAATTTACATTCTTCATAGGCCTTGATAAAAATCTCTAGAGTGCGCTATTGCCTCATATACATACTATATAAACCTTATACATCATTTCATGCCTCTGTACATCTATCTTATCCAACCAACATGCTCAAACTTTGTCACTAGGACATTTCATGTTATGACTAGTGCCATGACTAGGCTTCTCAAGATATTAAACCTTGAAAAATAACCTTGAGACACTTATAAAGGTATCTAAACTTATCTTGAATTATCACATAATTCCAAACCACCTCTCATAATCTTGATCTTACTTACTTTACCAGGCTTCGCTATGCACACCTTCTCATAGAACCTAGACAAGGCTTCTCAAGACACTTTGAACTCAAAAACTAGTAATAAAACATGCTTTACATGACCTAAAACTTGACATCAACCTCAAAATAATCATGAGGTTACCTTAAAATTCTCTCTCTCAATAGAAACACATTAGGTTTCCTTCAAATTCTCTCTTATCACATGGCTTTCTTGTCATATCAGCACACAAGCTCATACCCAATAGACCACTCACCATGCATCTTTACTAGATGTACCTTGACATCAATAACATCAACCTTGACACCAAATGACATAAAACTTGGCATCAATGACAAAACTTCTCAACACGTGAGTCTATATGTCTTAGGAACACCTAAACTACCAAATCTACAACTACCAAATCTACAATCTATAGGTAAGTTTGAATGATAAAATGGAGTGTTTAGTGTATTCACCTGAGAGTTAATAGTGTTGGACGATCAATAGGGTGTTTTTTAAACTTTTACATGCCTCTTTGATTCAAATTTAATTTTAATATGTTTTTATAACTATCTCATGGTGTATCTAAGAGAATAATACATTTATAGCTGAGGTTTGATGTTTAGGAGGACAATGGATGGTTCAATAATGGATTCAGTATTGTCAAGACATGGTAAGGCATGGTATGAAATGATTCATTCTTGACAAGATGTCTTTATTTTAAATTTATCAATATTAATCAAAGTATCACATATTATAAACCATATATATATTATCAACACTCTCACAATCTCATTTAGTATATGTTAAGATAACTTAGTAGATGCTAATTTTATTTGGAAAATCCTAGGTTTCTCTTTCCACTGTGTATGCTTCCTTGAGAACATCCAAAGTGATGTACTTAGTTAGGCATATGCATAAAAATTTTAGGATCATTTTATATTATTTTTAGTATGGATTCATCATTCATTCCAACTCCCTCACAATTCATTCCATTTTCATAATGTTTACACTGCCATTCAGCCATTATTTTGAGATTAACACTCCACTCTTAGTTTCCATATATCCCATTATCATCAAATACATATCACTACTACTTATTGAAATACACATCATGAATCAAATGTTTTGGTATATTTCAATGTTTTTAGGTATCATCATGCTCATGAAGATTTATTACATATCCTTAAACACTAATAAATGAGTAAATCTTCACCTACAACCAAGGTGAAAGTATAGTCAAAGTATATGACATGGAAAGTGGTATATAGTGGAGGTTAGAAAAATGTGTCAATGAATGGAGTTTTAATTACCTCTTAGGTTGTTTTAAATGGATTAATAGTTAGATAAGTCATGTTATTACCTTATCAAGGTCTTTTTATCTCCCATCCTACCTTAGTTTGCACAAAAAATAATAAATCATCACCTATAACTATATAATAAAAATAATGTCAAGCTGACTACACTACATAAGCCTCATTTGTATAAAGGGTTTGAAAGGATACAAGTAGTGTTTTTAATAGTTTGGTAGAATTAAAATAGGTCATCATTGTGAATGAATAGATATAACCTACAATATTAAAAAATTACCCACAGTTAATACCTTAGATGTAATGTACAAGCCCTTTTGGAGGATCAATAGGTTGGTTAAATGTAATGGTAAAGTTTGTATGAGTAAAAAGTTATAAGTCAATTGAGAGTAAAAAAAAATTAAATAATTAATATATTTAATTATTTTAGTGATGATTTCATATACCCTAAGGGTATAGATAATGTGTATATACAACCAGTTAATACATTCACATAGTCAACGCATACAACTAGTCTTAGGAAGTTTATGGTTTTAAAGCCTATATAAGTGTGATCAAGATCTCAAAATTTGGTATAAATTATTATTATAAATATATTAAGGTGCTCATTATATTCTTAAGGTTATAAAATCAATGGAAACATTCATTATTTTCTCTCAGACCTAGTCTAGTCTATTACCAGTCAATGATGATACTAGGTCAAATATTTGAGGGTTTGAGAATAAGATAAGAAGATTATTATTCATAAGTGGGTTTCAAGGAAATAAAATGTGATATTAATTCTTCATATACTTTTTAGGATTGATAACGGTTAGGATTCAAGTCAAATTCCCTTAAGGGATAGTTGAAGGAGACATACCTTAAACCTGGTAAAAAACTATAGTCATATAAAATGCAAAAATTGGTAACTTGAGCATGGTAATTTACACCTAACCCATAGGTCCATCTTGATTACTCTCATGACTCTCATAGGCTTATTTTCACTAATTCCCAATCATATATATCCTTTTGGATCTCATCTTAGCTAAGCTAGGACCCACTTTTCATGACCAATCCATCCCCTAGGTCCCATCTCCCTAGGACAATAACACTACACTAGGAAAATAACACTAATTCCACTCCTATCCACTTTCAGTGCTATTATACAAACTCATTTATATCCCCAATGGTCAATTCCTTCTAGTTTTTCATTCATATCTTTGTCATCCTAACATGATAAAATTTTGTTTATGACCAATAGATCCCTATAAAATCCCATTCAAAGATATTTGGAAAGGGGTTGGAAAATATCATAAAGCAAGCAAGAATATAAGTAAGAATACTCAAGCACATTTACCTATTCTTTGCATACAACCAGCTAATATTATTTCTAGCTTATTCAAATCCTTACACCAGACCCTAGTCATCTCAAACACATCTAGTTTAGCATTTCCTTGCATTATCACATCATAATTGCACCAAAAAATTTTAAAGGGAGAACTACATATGGTTTGATCCATCTTTATATTATTAGTATGTAGGTAGTGTGCCCACACATGAGGTGTGAAGCATATCCAGTGCATCTTACACACACTAATCCCCCAATTTTTCTCAAATTTGAGAAAAACATAATGAAAGATAGGGTTTGAAGAAAGAATATCCTCTACAAGGATCTCTATAGAATTTCAGCTACTGAAACTTTAGAGATAGGGTCACATAAACCTGATGAACAAAACCCATAAAGCTTAGATCCTTAGGATAATAACACCATATAAAGACTATAATGCCAGTGCCACTCCTATCCACTTTCAATGCTCCTATTTAATAAAAAAATAAAAGTTAAAATCCTATTTTTGATAGTGTCCTAGGCCTACATAGTAAATATCAAAACTTGTCTTAGTAGGATCAACATAATTTAAGCTAAGTCTCATTTTCTCCCTCTTATTACTATTTTTTGAAAATCTCTAATTACCAATAAATTTCAAAAATTAGTAGCTTATTTACTAGACATAATTTTTTGATTTTACTACTAATAATTTTAACTAAATAATAATAAAATCTCAATTATTCATAAAAAGATAAAACCATTTGGTGAACCTGAATTACTTCATTTGCACACAAAAACCCTAGAAACCCTAGGGTAAAATTCTTACTAATTTTTCTTATAAATTTTTGAATTTTTACTTGAATATTTAAATCATAAATTAATTACAAATTTTAAAATTTATTAGTAAATTTTAAAATAATTTTATTTCAAACTTTAGTTGCCCATATTAGGTCCCAATATTTTTCTAGTAATTTTCAAACAATTTTATAAATTTTTACTAGCATATTAAAATCTAAAAATCCCTTCAAAATAAAAAATTCAATAGTAATTTCAATAAAAATATTTTTTTCAAAACCCTAGTTACACATACTAGGTCCTATTCAATCAAGCATTTTCCAATATTTTTTTGAAATTTTAGTTGCATATTAAAATAAGAAAATCTCTTTAGAATTCAAAATTTCATAGAAATTTCTCAAAATATTTATTTTTCCAAACCCTAGTTACATCTACTAGGTCCTATTAAAAAACTAATTTTCTAATAAAATTCTAATTTTTTACTTTCATATTTCACTCATAAATTCACTTAAATTGCAAATTTTCATAGTATTTTTTTTCAAATAAATCATCTTTCAAACCCTAGTTGCATACACTAGGTCCTATTGCTTTTGAGATATCACCTTACATTATAAAATCAAATTTCAAAAATGGATATCAATTATTTACAAAATTTTCTTACATTTTTTGCAAAAAATAATTAGACCATCATTTGTCCTATCATGTACAAAATGATGAAGTTTACTATATGTTAATTCAAAGCTTCATTCTTTGCATTTCATGATTAATTTTCATAATTAGAGATGATATTACAAAATTTATTTCTCAAATTGTAAAATATTTCAATATTTATTTTTCATACTCTTTCTCTCTCATGAGGAATAATGTAAACATGTTAGAAATATTATGTCACAAGTCAAATCTCTTTATGCATTCATGCAAAAATCCATGCTTTCTATCTCTTGATTTCTATCTCTCATATGGATTTTTTTTCAAATTTATCATGATAAACACATTACAAATGTCATAACACATGCCAAATTTTCTTATGCATTCATCCACATATCCATGCTTGCTATCTCTCATGAGGAATTCTCTTTATAAACATATTGTTATACAACTTATAACTCCACTTTCATTCATTGTATCCCACATACATGGTTTCTACCTAGACGATCCATTGCATAAGATAACAACCACCTGTCAAGTTTCAATGTCATATCTTATGCACATGAAATAGTTTCCTTCTCATCCTCTCCCCCAAGTGGGTGATAGCTACTTTCCCTCTAAATAGGTCCATGTTATCACCCCTCCAAAAGGTGAGCCAACCTATACTATTGTTCCTAATGTATACATTCATCCTATAAATTCTTCAAATCCTCTTCAACATATGTGCTTACATGTTCAATTGAAAGCAACTAGGGCATGCACTTGTGAGACTCTAAGGGATCAAATAACCAGTATGAGCAAGTTAATTTCAAATTTACAAATGCAAAATCAGATATTACATGAAAAGATCACAACACTAGAAAATTTTATTATAATACAAAAGCCACAAAGGCACCCTAATGTCAATCATGTATATGCACCTTCACCAAGTCAGTTAGTCATAAGTAATGTTACATATCAAAATAAGAAATTAGAACAAAGTAACTCTACAACTAGTAATTCAAAAAGCATTCAAAGATCAAGTGAGAGTTCAAGTGAGTTACTAAGGGAAATGCTTAAATCTAAGTTGATCAAACTACCTCCTTTACATCTAGTGAGAAGATCCTAATATTATTTTGCATATCATAGAAGGATTAAGCATCATATAGATTCATGTTTGAAATTATAAAAACATATATAATAGATAATTACTAATGAGGATCTTATATAAGTTAAATTAGTCAAGCAATCCATAATGACACAAGAACACATTTACAAAGTGTCAAATTCAAAAATAGTACAAAAGTGGTTACCAAAGCATAACTTAGAACCAAAAAGAGATAAAAAAGAAAAATTAGAGTAATAAATAGTATCACAAGCATAGGTAAATCATGAAAAAATTAGAAATATACCTCTCCAAAATGAGGCTCATATTTTAAATAAGTATGGTTTTGGTAAAAAATATCTACAACATGTTGATTATCAAGGTCAAGGGATAGGAAAGAAGGATCAAGGCATCACTAATCCTATTCTAGAAGTTGATAATATTTGTCACCAAGGTTTGGGATTTATTGAAAATCCTAAGGCAAATCATTAACACTCACAATTTATCAAAGGAAAAGATCCAAATATAATAAAAGTCAACACTAGCATTCCATTGGTTCAAAATCAAGATGATAATGATGATTGGAATAATACAGGTTACTATGATTTTCAAGATATCAATAATGAATTTTAATATTTAGAGTCATATTCATAGCTATTCCCTCATGATTCACAATCGTGCATGATTCCTTTGTTTGATATAGGACACCATGATAGGGAGTCTCACATGAGACTCATCGGTTAGTATCATTTCTTCTCAATCTTTATTATACATAGCTTCTTTTCAATTTGTTATACATAGGCTCCCAACTTACTTGTACATAGTCATTTTCAATTTATTGTACATAGTCCTTTTAAATTTATTATACAGTCTCCTTATGATTGATTGGACTTAAATAATATAAAAAATTCAAAAATAATACAAAATTTCAAAATCCAAAAACATTCAAATATGTCACAAACACAAAAATATCTCAATTGTATGCATCCTTTGTGATTTGCATTTATACTACTATGCTAAACTTACATTTGATGTTATATACTATTATTTTTGATTTATATACATTACCATATTTCACTTGATCTTCTTTGATGTGTGCAGTGAATTATAGACCATTGATTGATTCACTCTACCCATTGAGGGGGCATCCTATTCTTGTATGTAAGAAACATGTTGATAAATATTCCTCTTCAGGCATCTTCTACATAACTAAACCATCTAGGTTATATCATTTATACACACACACTCTAGTTATCATGTTGATGTACATTATTTAATAGCTTACATAGATTACTCTAACTATACTCACTAGTATTTAGCACTTGTGTATTTCTTTGCATATACCTAGTCTTATACTAACATGTCTTGCATACTTTCATACTCTTTCTTTGATTAGTTATATGTGCTTGTATTTTATAGTCTTTACATGATTTATCTTTTTGACTAGTGTATCTTGATGTGATTTAATTCCTAGTTCTTGTTTTTTTCTAGTATGTGCCTTAGGAAATTTTCCATTATCCTTTGATTCTATTCATGTGTGTGCCTTTAGACATTTGGCATTGTCCCTTTCATGTACTCTTCTATATGATTATGGATTTCATGCCAACTTATTTATTCCAACTATATGTGTATGTGACATTTGAACATGCCTTCTATGCTTACTTTCTAGTTTGAGTGACATGTGCCCATGTCCTTTATTTGATTGGCCCCTTGACCACTCTTGTACACTTCTTGATTCTTACATTGTGTGATTATTGCTTGATTTATTTAAATTTTTTGTAATGCCATGATCCAAATCATGCATTATCTTGATTATTACATGCCATGATGGGCATCATGCTCCATCCCTCCTTACCAACTAACAACTAACACTTCCATTTTTAGTTCAATACATTGTACATGCTTTTACATTATTATATCTATCTAGGCATACCCCAATTGATATAACCATCTCTCAATATAAACCATGCTATATCCTTAGATATGTTTTCAATTATCATTGCTATATCACATATTTTGTAGCATAACACACTTGCAGGGCTATTTATTCTAAGGGTAGTCATTACAAGGTCTCCATTCCTACCCTCAAAAGAGGGGGTAACAAATAGGGGTTTTATCACATAGATCAGAGCTCTTATCAACTAAAAAATCTAGTTTCATAACACTTAGAGTAATAGTTAGACATCAAAGTAGTTAGAATAAACCATGTAGATAGTGAAAAATATAGAACACTCATTAGATTTAACCCAAGACAATAGTGATGAGACTGGACTATAACACCGGTGGTACTACTATCCATTTCCAATACTCCTATCTAAACAACAAAAAAACTAAAATTTTTAGAAGTAGGTAAAAAAGTAGGTTCAAATACATATTTTCATAGCTAAATGATTTCAAAATTAGTAGTTTTAGTACACATTTTACTCATATAATCTAGATATAGGGGGCATCATATACGACATGATGGTTCGCACTTCCAATTTTAGATATGGTAATTGGTATAACTTATAGATCTAAATCCATGTTTTAGAAACCAATGATTGGGGGAAATGTGCATGTCACATTTTATTTTCTTTCCTATTTTAACATTATCCAAACATTCTCATTAGTTTCATGACTTACTCCATCTACATATGGTTGGCATCATTTTGGTTTGGCTTTCATATATGCCTAACTTATGAGTTTCTAAGTGGCTTGCACATAAGCTAGATTATTTGTTTCTGAGTAGCTTTTATATAATCCTAATATTCATCTTTTAGAGTGGCCATGAGTGGCCTAGTTTTCAACATACATTTAGATATCCATGCCAACATTGTTACATCATAGTAAATTCATCATCTTCAGGATCCATCTCATATAACACACATTTCATACCAATATCAATTCATAGTTTCACTTCACTGGGAAATGATAGAGCTAAAGGAATAGCTATCCTTTGTATTCTTGAGCCACCTATTTATAAGGATTGGACACATATTCCAAACATTGATCAACATATGTATGACCACCTAGCTTCACTTAGTAGGTGACGATGGAGCCAAAGGGCTAGCCTTTGCATTCTTGAACCACTTTTTGGGGAATTAAACACTTAGCTCTGTTCATGATATTACTCATGGTAGATCATCATCCAACATCACCTAACACATCCAACATCACTCAATAGCATAGTAAGTTTTGTATTAGTTCATGTACCTAGTGAGTTGTATTCATTCCTTTCTCTTCCTCTTTCTCTTACCTAGCTTTGTATGTTCTTATTTTAGATATAGTGTATCTAGAAAGAACTAATATACTCTTCATTTTCTCTTGTAGATTTACACTTTAAAGCATAATCTACTCTTCACTTTCTATTGTAGATTTACACTTTAAATCATGCTCTCTCTATACACCCCCAACATCACACAACTTCATGGTCTTCACCCTTGTAGGTAAGTTTAGGTACACTTTCTATTTTTCCTTTGTCTTAGTATTTCACTTTGATACATCACTAAAATAAAGGGGGGAAAATATAGTCATATAAACTATAAAAATTGGTAACTTGAGCATGGCTAATGATAACCAACCCATAGGTCCGTCTTGCTTTCTCTCATGACCCTCATAGGCTTATTTTCACCAATTCCCAGTCATCCATTACCTTTTAGACCTGAGCCTAGTTAAGTTAGGACCCTCTTTTCATGACCAATCCATCCCCTCAGGTTTTATCTCCCTAGGAAAATAATGACACACTAGGACAATAGCACCAATGCAACTCCTTTCCACTTTTGGTACGATTGTCCAAGATTATTTTTGACCCTAATGGCTAATTTTTTAATAGTTTTCCATCCTTATCCCTGTCATCCTAGCATGATAAATTTCAATCCATGACCAATAGATCCATATAAAATCCCATTCAAATATCATTTGGAAGGGGTTGGAAAATATCACAAAGCAAGCAAGAATATATGTAGGAATACTCAAGAACATTTCTTTATTCTCTACATATAACCATCCAATATTATTTATAGCTTATTTGAATCCTTACACCAGTCCCTAGTCATCTCAAGCACATCTAGTTTAGCATTTCCTTGCATTCTCATATCTCAATTGAACCAAGCACTTTTAAGAGGGAGAACTACATATGGCTTGATCCCTCTTCAGAGTATTGGTATGTAGGCAGCGTGCTCACACATGGGGTATGAAACACATCCAATGTGTATTACACATACGAACCCCATTATTTCTCAAATTTGGTAAAATCATAATGGAAGATAGGGTTCAAATAAATAATCTAATCTATAGGGTGCTCTACATACTTTTGGTTACTAAAACTTTAGAGATAGGGTTACACAAACCTACCAAAAAAAACCCAAAAATATCGGATCCTTAGGATAATAGTGCCAAAAAAGGACTAAAACATCGATTCCACTCCTATCCACTTTATATACTCCTATCCAATAATAAAAATGAAAGTTAGAATCCTATTTTTGATAGTGTCCCAAGCCTTCATAGTAAATATCAGATCTTGTCTCAGTTAGATCAACATAGTTTAAGTCATCTCATTTTCTCCCTCTTATTATTATTTTTATAAAATATCTAATTAGTAATAAATTTAAAAAAATAGTAGCTTATTTACCACATATTATTTACTAATTTTACTACTCAGAATTTTAACTAAATAGGAATAAAATCCCAATTATTCTGAAAAAGATAAAATGAGAAACACTGCCACCATGTTGTGACATATCCAAGTTATTGTAGCACATTAGTGGTAATAATGATGGCTTGGAGAGTTAATGGAAATCCTAAGAGAAGTGTTTGGATTAGGGTGATGTAATAAACTTATTAGTTTGGCCCTTAAACCTTATTTGGTTTACACAATTAGAATATTCAATCAAAGCACACTTGCCAATGTTCATATATTTGCACACCTTTTGCATGGGAAATCAAGTTGTTTAGGGAAGTTTAAGGGGTCAATGGAATGAAGATTCATAACAATAGATTTTGGTTTGAAAGTTCATACTATATGAACCATCATTAAGATGGTGGACCTATAAAACCCTTGTTGAAACCCTAGAAGGCACCATATGAAGGAAATATTCTTCAAAGTGTATTCAAATGAAGTGATTAAGCCATGAAAGGATCATTTTGGTCTTCCTAAGTCATTTAATCATCACAATAACCTATTGGTTGGAACATGTAGGGATCATGTTGTATGGAATAAGACTAAAGGTTAATTTGAGCTTGTGAGAAAGGACTTGATGGGTATTTTAAAGTATAATGATATTTAATAGAGATAATACGTATTTAGGTCCCTAAATAACCTTGTAATAATTATCTATAGGAGTCTCCATCATTAGTTATTTAGGCAGGTAGACCTGGGGTTTAGATGAAAGATTGTATGCATGTAAATAGAAGGCAAATGGATTGATGAAGCAAACATTGATATTCCTAGAAACTTTAAAGATGATATTCATGTTAAGCATACTGAATAATATCCTTACAACTTCAGGTTAAATCCAAAACTTTAAAACCCTACAGTGTTTTATGCTTGTCTAGTATACATATTAAAATAATGTCACTTATAAGATGGAGAAAAAGGTAAGATGAGATTCTAGAACACCTCAAATATTCATGAACAACATTATCAGGTTATTTATGGGGTATATATTAAATCTGAGCTATAAGAGAGATGATACGGCTAGTCATTTTGACCTAAAGATACCTAAAACTACTCAAGAAACATGTTTCTTCCTTGAGGAATGACTTCACATGCTCACTATTGTACAAATATTATGCATGGGAGGTTAAGAATTGTAGGAGAGGTGAGGGGCTTAGTCTATAAGAATTTTTGGAATTAGTTCATAGGTTTAGTCCTAAATTCTATGAATCATTGTTAAGAGTCTCGAACACTCTTAAACCTCTCTAAAACCCTAGTAAAGACTTGACTAGAGTGATTTGAGGGAAGATGCATATAAAAGATGGGAATAAATTAACAAAGGCCTAATTCATGCTACCCATTTAGGGAAGGTCATGACCATGGTACTTAGTTATACAAATGGTGTATGAATACCTCCATAAATTATGTTTGTTTAAGGTTTTAAGACAAAATTGAAGTACAGGACCTGGACATAGATTCCTAATCATTAGAGGTATTTTTATATGGCTTGTTTTACCTCCTAAAATAATGAGGTGTTTACTTATATGCTTATAAGTACCTCTACTAACCTTCACTAATCAACCAGTCTGTGATCCTAGTCAAAATGGCCATATTATTCAATAAGAATAAGGTTATAGATGGAGGAAATGTTGGATGTAGAGAGACTATATATGGTTAATATGACATCTATAAACATCCATAATTTCCCCTTGAATCAATAAATTTTCATATTCATAAGCATTTATGAAGTTTTTTTTGTAGTTCTATGGATATAGTCAACCCATAAGAAGAGGTAGTTAGTTAATACTATGTGAAAGTTGGTTATTTATGTTTATTCAATGCTTGTAATAGATAAAAGAGAGATAATTGATTTAATATGGCATTCATAGACCTTTCATGGGTCAAATGTTACTAAAAATAGACTTTGACCATCTTAAGGACATTTATTGAAGACACTTCAATCCATAGAATATTATGGAAGACTATTCTAACTATCATGTGGAATAAGTTATGATATTTTGACTTATTTTAAGACTTCAGGCCATGATCCCTCTTCTTATCTCTATTTTCTTCTATTTATTGAGTTTGGAATGCCTAATTTGTTATCCCTCAAGCTGGGTATAACAAAACTCTACTAATATTGTATCTTGTACCTTGAATTAATAAAGAATATATTATTGTATACTTATTCATTGGTATTAGTGTGTGTTTAGATTATTGATTTGAAGAAATTATGAGAGAAATATTACTCTTTAGTTCCTCTCATTCACTTAGTCTTATGTTGTCATCATATACAGGTCATATGGAGTGTTAAGAGGTAGAAGTTGTGTTGAAGAGTGAGTTAGTTTGTAATGTCTCAAATATACCTTCATTCTTTTACTTTCAAGTTGAAGACCTTTTATCTAACCTCCATATGAAATACTTATGTTTAGGATTATTTTAAGAAGACTATCTAATTAACTATTTCCTTTTGATTCACAAGTGTGATTAAGGATAATGTTAAGAGAGGATCATTGAAGAATTGGTGCATCACCATCCCTAGTATACATTTTCCTTTTATGTTATCATTCTATCTCTTTTCACCCAATAAAAATAGGTTTTAGAAGAATATTTTAAATTTGATATATTAGGGGAGATAGCCCCATAATCTAGACGTTTGGTCTAACGATAGGTAACCCACAACCTTTAGGCCAATACAAAATTAGTCTAGGTTTGAAGCAAAAGTAAAAAATCTCCTTTAGAGAGTGAAACTTGGGTTGCTAACAAAAATGAAGTGATGATCTTTGAAAATAACCAATGATGGTGAAGTGGATGTAAAATATAATATATTTATTAATTATTTATCCACAAACATTATAGCCTTTGCACTACTCCCCCAACACAAGTAACATTATATGATGACTATCAACATAATAATAATTTAAAATCTTCTTTTGTCCATAACTAATACATATATCTTAAATAAATCTTCTTAAATATGTCAAAATATATCAATCTCAAGGTTCTTATTTTTAAATTCTCATATACCATATTGATTAATAATTTCATTGCATTCTTTGCCATTTTCTTACTGACTCATAATAAATGACATCAATGTAGCTAAACTACTATCTCAAACCAAAATAAAATCCAAGAAAAAAGGATTTCAAAATCCACCATATGGTTAAGATATTATGATTTTTTAATTTAATTCTCAAAATAGAAATAAAAATATTCCAACAAACAAGCAAATGAATGCCAAATTTAAGGTTTAAATTACCTTATGAAATTTGAATAGATATTAAATTTAAGGTCAAACATAATTGTAATCACACTCACGCCATTACATCCTACTCATTTCAAATTAATTATTGAGATAATTATATCTTCATATAAATAACTAGATTAAAAATAAAATCATTCAACATATTGTATGATCCATAATTATGATAGAAGTAAGTGCTGATAAATTCTAATTTTATCTCTTTTATATTTCAAATTATAAAAGAAACAACCCCTCAATTGAATATAAAAAATGTACCATTTTTTCTAGACAATTTAGGAATCCACTAGTCGATTATTGGGGATCAATCAACTATTAATACCTACTCAATATTATCTCCCATCTAACCAATTTATAAAACTAATCCAAAGGAAAATTTGAAAATATTAACAATATATAATTAAAATAATGCCATTGGATGCATAACCTATTGTAGATTAACTTAGTTTCAAATATTATTATAAAAATATTAATATAATCATGTATTCTATTTAGAGCACAATTAAATAAGAATCATATAAATTTACTTATCCAAATTTAGATCATGTTATTCCTATCATGTAATAATGAAATTATAGTAATAAGCATGGAATTAATTGTTGTAGCCTTTTCTTATCCCCTTGGCCACTCCACATGTTAATCATATCATGTAATAATGGAGTTTTAGTAATAAGCATGAAAATAATTATTATAGCCTCCCTTCTCCCTCTTCCTCCCAAAATAAAAATAAAACACATAAGTATATAATACAATCATCAGATTCAATAGTCAAAAATAATATAAATGTATACTATTTAAAATTATTCTTTATGTTAACTCATCATATCATTATCATGTTTCAAATACATTACTATAAAAGACAAGAGAATGCATATCCATGTAACTTACAACTCATATTAAAGGTAGAACACTTCTTGTGTGAAGTAAAAACATCTCATATATATACCAAATTTATATCATAATATCTCACACAAGAGTATAATTCACATACAATTTTGTATAATTAATTACAAAAATTATAAAATACATAAAAACTAAAGTATAAAACAAATGAATAATTTAGCTATTATGTCTTTTATAATTATTTATACTAATTTATATGTGAAGTATACTTTTGTGTTAGATATTTATTATAGAAATTGGGTATATATATGCGATGTTTTTAAATTAACAAGCATTTTTCTACCTTTAACATGAGTTATAAGTTACTTTGATATGAATTTTATTATCTTTAATTGTAATGTATTTGAAATACAATAATGATATGATAAGTTATCATTAAGAATAAATTTAAATGGTATACATTTATAACACAAATGAATAATTTGGATATTTTGAATTTACAATTTGTAATGGAATGTGAAAATGGTGATTTTGAAATCTTTAATGGGTGGGAAATATGTTATGGGTCTTTGGCTAAGGCACTTATGCAATTACCTATCAATCAGGTTGTGTTTGATGATCTGGTTACTTTATTTCCTCACAAGGAAGAAAATATAGTTAGTCTTCAGATTCTAGATATCATTATAGATCATGCTTCTAAATGTTTCAAGGATGATATTTTGGTCAAATTCTCTAGGTTCCATCAAAACATTTAAAACTTTAGGTAATGGGTTAAAATTAAATGGCTCATGAATGACTTGGTGGACATGAGACCAATGGTTAATGTTATCACTCAGAAGTGCACCTTGTAAAGTACGTGTGTATGTTCTAACTTCCATTTATACAATGTAAAATTTCTAATGTGTGGGAACTTATATTAGAGATACTATATAGATAAAGGGATAGTTACCTTTGGTACACTCAACTACTTCTCTCTAAACTATCTAATTCTGCTTTTTCTTGACTAAGAAAAGGGTAGAAGGAGCAATACGAAAGCTAAAAATAGAAAAAAAATTGAAAATTAGGTTGATGCACAAATATGAAGGACAATTAATCCTATACTTGAAAAAAATTATAAGATAAATAACATGTACAAATTCACTTCATCTTCTTACAATGACTCTTTCATCACTATTTCACATAGATTTCTATACAAACACTCATACTACCATGGAATTAAAGACCAATGATTGAATTCACTTCCATATTAGGTAGAAATCAGACTTAGACACTTTGTATGACCTAAAATAATTATTATTTTATTCATAAAGGTGATATATTTAGACATAAACATATTAAATTTATTCATTCACTAAGTTACATCAATGAACATTAAGAACACACTTCATGAACAACTTGAAAATGGAAGAAAAATTAGCTCTTTATTGCTTCAAAGGTGAGGTAGTAGAAATTTTGGAAGAGTTTTAATAACCCCAAAACATAATATCTTAATAATCATTCAAAAATTAATGTAAATATAGAAAATAAGAAGATATAGAGAGATAATACAATAATCTAGATATGAGTCCACATGCAAGTCAACTTCACTTCTGCTTTAACTAAAATTTTAAATTCACCTTCAAAACTCCTTTTCAAATTACTATGTAGCACTTTTTGAGTTTAAAAATTAATTAATTGAAGTATGGCATAATAATTAGGGATAAAATATTTATTTAATTTTTGAAAATTCAAAGATTCTTTATGTATGCTTTGATTATCTTTAGTCTTGAAGAGATCTTTAGTTAACTCCTTTTAAACTTACAAATTGTATGAACTCCTTTTGGTCTTCAATTAACTCCTCTTGAACTTGAATTCATATTAAAGTTTAAATTTAGTTACCTTTATTTCATATTGGAGTTTTAATTTGATATATCTTAACTTTCAACTTGGAGTTTGTATTTATTTATGTCACTTGCAACTTTGAGTCTGACTACAGTTATCTCACTTGTAACTTGCATGCATATTTGACTTCTTGACTTTTGAAATTTAACCCAAAGGGGGGAATAGTAAGAAGGAGATTTCATGTTAAACTTATAATGAATCTCTTGTCTGAAAAAAAGTCCTAAAATATTTTAAAAAAATTAACTCAACTTTTTTACTTTTGCATGTTTTTAACTCAACTTTTCTAGGGCTAACTAATGACTCTTGATGTTGACTTGACCTTTTCTAAATTTAGCCAAAAGGGGAAAATATATATTTTAGAATTTTTAATCTCATAAGGTATATTAAAAACATTAAAACACTTTTAAACATTCAAGGACATCAAATAATATTTCCATGTCAAATTTCATGATATTTCATTCAATAAAACTCAAACTAAGCACTTTTTGGTGTTGACTAGCTTGCATAATTTCATTTTTGAATGCCTCTAGGTATGAATTTTTCCATATTATTGAGTTTTATGAGGCATAAATACGTAATTATTTTTTTATTATGACCTTTAATAACCCATATGAAAATTCTAACCATTGTATGTGCTCAACCAATTTGTTAAACCTCTCAAAAATTGCCTTTTCTGACTATCTCTCTTGTTTGCTTAAATCCTTGATACATGTACATTTGTATTTATTCAAATTTTTCCTAAAAATTTTGAATGAGTAAAATTTATTAAGTTTATTTATTCCAAATAATATCTCACATAAATTTTATTTTTCAATAAGGAACTCAACAATTCAATTATATCTCTTAAAACTGAGCCATTAGGGTTTCAAAAGGGTTTTAAAACATCATATCATTTTAACATTTTTTCATAAATTTAAGAAAATATAACCTAGAAAAAATGAATTAAATATTTATTTAATAATGACCCAAAGCTCTCCATAATAATATTTTAACCAAATCTTCTTTACCTTCATGTACCGAGCATTTCAAAATTACCTTCACTAGCTTGCAAGTAGTAGCTAGTTAGAGGAATAAAAAAACCTCTATCAAAATTTGGAATTGTGATTTTTTATTGAGAATGGTTTGAGATTGATTAAGGTTGTTTTTTTTTTTGAGAATTTTTTTAATCTTCACTCCATGAATGGATTCTTTTTAAAAATCTACACATAAGTAACTTTGACCAATGGTGGCAAAATTGGCAATAATTAAGAAGTTTTTATTGGAAAATTTTTATGATAGTGATGATTTAAAAAGGTTAATAACTAGAGGTTCATGGTTTATGAGAAATTATTATATCTAAATTTAAAAATGGATACCACTAATCAAATTATTTAATGACCTCTTGGAAGAACACCTAACTTGGTTTAATCTCCTTAGAATCCCACTAGAATTATAACATGAGGAAGTCATTTTTGGGATTACCAAAGCAATTAGGAATCTATTAAAATTATATCAAACATATTTATTTAAAAAATTCATGGTCTCAGTAAGAGCACATGTTCTGGTGAAATTAGGAAAGCTAGTGTTGTGATATATTTCATTAAGATCTAGCCTTGGTAAATGGGTTCAAGAGATACTATATGAGAATGGGATAGGAATATGTAATGTTTATTATGTGTGGGGACTTAAAGTTTTAAAATTACATAATTCATAAAAGAAAATAAAATATTATCATATCCCCTTAGGGGTGGTTAACTTGATGTTGAAATGAACCTCTATTGAGATGATCCTAAGAATGAACAATGGATTTGATCTTAAAAATATTGAGAATCCTTCAATGAATTCGGTGAATAAGGGTGATTATAACTTGAATAAATAATATAAGCACCTTAAATATACTCATTAAAAAAGGTTTATAGATAGTAAGGCTACATGATGCCTCTAATATCATCATTATATGGTACTCAATACAACTGATAAAATTTACTTACCATGGTTTGATTGAATTCTTTCTTGTTCCCACACCTCTACATCCCTACCTTGGAGTCACCCTCTCTCATGAGGAACATTAAGAGACCCTTAAATTATAAAAGGAAGGATGGTAAAGTTTTCTCTGAACCAAAAATGGCTTGAATAGCCAAGAGATCCTTTTGGAACACCTAAAATATAGAGAATATTTCCATAAATGATAATTACACTTGCTTTTTTAGAATAAGTATATACATAATATTTTCAAACTTTTATCACTTACTAACACTTTGTATTTTATAGGAACCCATTGAGTCTCAATCTCTCTGAGTACATGCTTTAAGGGGTGTATTAAGAAAGGGGTGGGTAGACCATTAGTGTTTCATAAGATTGTTTTCCCTTTTTTCACTTGCCATCTACACCCTTATCTCTTAAAACATTTTACCCTAAGCTTATTATTCTCTATTCTACCCATTTTAGTCATTTTTCACATCTTTATCCTCCTTTTTCTTACCTTGAATCCCTTTCAGCAATTGACTATACTAGGTTAATTAGGTTAACCTTGTATAGTTTTTAGTCTTTAATTACTATATAGGGTTGACTAGGTCAACCCTGTACTACTTTTGGGTATTTTTCACTTGGAAATTTATTATCCATTATACCAACCTAGCTTAAGACCTAGTGATTTATATCCTAAAAACATATAGGGTCAACTGGGTTAACCCTGTATAGCTAAAATATCCAAAAGGATTTGAGGAACTATCTACCTATATATACAAGTTCATTTACAACAATTTGAGAATAGATAAGTGAAAAATAATAAGTGTGAATGAACATCTATTTATTGACCATTTTAGTTGAGGAATAAAGCTTAGGGTTCCATACTTTCTTTGGAGATACAAATTTTTTCTTGTGGAGAATTCTTTTGGATGCATAGATATGTTGTGTATCCTAGGGTGATTTTTCTTTGTTATCTTTACATACCACAATAATATCTTGTGAAGCACCTTGGCTAAGGGAGAGATTGAAGTTCAATAGGTTCATTTTCAAAGGTCAGTATTCCTAACTTTATTTATCCTTTGTAAGAGTAGATAGATAATGTAGTTGTGATTCTCTCCCATGCATTAGGATTTTGTATACATTAACATGAGTATATTTCTTCTATTCATGTTTAGTATAGTTTGTTTTATTTCTAACCCCCACATTGTGCCACAAGGTTAGGTGTGCACCAGATTAGATTTAATTTCTTGTTTATTAGAATAGAGTGAATATCTAAACCTAAGATTATTTTAGGGTTGTTACATGATTATGTTAGACTGTAGGATTTGAAACCCTTCCTAACATGGTGTATTGTGACAAGTGACCCCATAATCGGGTCTAGTGGATCCCCATATTGGTCATGCTACTATTTAACAAATTTGTTCCTAATTAGAAGTGTAGGTATGCTCTATCTTCTCTGAGCTAGGATTGATTTATAGACATGATACATTATTGATTGCATACATTCTGGTGAACCTGATGTGAACTTATCTTTTCAAGATTTATTTACCTTATTTCATTTATTTCATTATTTCATAATATATTTGCCATACTAGATCGACTCTGTCAACCCAACATCTATTTTTTGTGTGCAAGCTTTCAAGTATAGGCTACTAGATAAACCCTATTAACCTAGTACAAGTTTTTAGCTTTTTAGACTTCCATTATAGACTACTAGGTCAACCCTGTCAACCTTGTACATTTGCAGGCATCTTGTTTAGTATACTAGGTGGACCCAATTGACCTTGTTCATTTTTAAGCACTCAACAATAAGTTTCTATAAATATTGATCAACCAAATTAACCCAGTTAGTATAATTTGTAAGCATATATCAAGGTTCATGAATAATAATCTTAATTATTTGTATCTCTAATCCACCAAGGTTCATTTCTATCTCTCTATCTCTTTCTTGATAGTCTTTTCCTTTTATAGTTTGTAGTCTTTAAAAATACCCCTGCACAGTCAACTGGATTGACCCTATCAACCTAGTTCTATGTTCTATGTGCTATTTGCATAACTAGGTCAACTCTATTGACCCTATTGATTTTTAGATCTTAATTTCATAATATAGGATAGAACCTATCACCCCTATTCTATACTCTATGCATACACTATTGACTATATCAATATTGTACCTTGTTTCAAAGTTGGAATGAATCTTATATGCTAGTAATTAATTCACAATTTCATTTTTTATTACTTGCATCTTAAGAATAGATCATATAGTTTAATTAGATGGATTTTCAATAAATCATTTAGTTTCACTATCTACTACTTATGTACACATTACCAAATCATAAAATATAAATAAGCATTTTAACATTTGACTACTCAAGGCCAACTTACTTGGATTTCATCACCAAGGGAAAATCTAACATGATATTCTAGTCAAGTATAAAGCATGGAAAATGGTATATTATGGCTAAGCCCCTGACACCATTATCTTTATGATGTGTGAAGTGAGGGGGTAGGCCCTAATACCAAGCTTTTATCATTACCACTATAGATCCCTTTCATCCGAAATTACTTGAAACCATCCTTAGATTTATTTCTAGTTCCTTTTTTATATCCAAATTCCCATCACATTAAAAAAAACATATCTTAATAATCTAATAAACATTCAGGTTGACCAACTAGTTAGATATTTTCTTTCTAATTTGATTTCTTGCTCTTTGTTCAATTGTATTTTGTATTGAAAAAAATTGCATTAGTCAATGTTGGTGTAAGGTTTTATGTTGTGTGACCCAATTGGGTCAACCTCATCAATCCAATTGATTGTATGTTTCCTTTCATTTTTTTCTCTCAAAATTATTTTCAAAATTTTTCCTATTCAACCTATTGGGTTGACACTATCGACCCTATACTTTTTTTAACCTACTTTATTGAGACTATCAACCCTGTATAAATTTTCAACCTACTGGGTCGACATTATAGACCCTATACATTTTTTAGCATATTGGGTCGACACTGCTAACCCTTTACATTTCACTCTAGGTTGATCTTGTCCCTCTTTTTGGCCAATTTTGTCCCTATTTTTACTCCTAGCCTTCTGATATCCACTTTTACATAGCATCACGAAGCCTCTTATCAAATTATTTCTTGATAATATCAACCCATTCATAATGTACATGGGTTTTTCTCTCCTACGCTACCTATCCACCATAGAAGACAACTCTTTATGGTAAAAATCTTCATCACATGGTTCTAAGTATTCTCAATATCAATCTATCCCATACTGTATAGTTGATCTAGATAATCCTATTAGATAAATCCCAAACCATGACAATCATATACCTTATACCACTTTTACACCTTCCAAACATAAAATTTGTAAACTCATGAACCCATCTACATAAAATGTTGGAACCTCACATTATGTTCCACCTCTTACTACCAATGTTCACAATCCTCTTATTACTCCCATAACAAGGTCACCTAGCATTATCGCTTACCAAATTAACATGGTTGAACCCACTCAAATTGATAATTTATATGGTTCCTAATTATTTTAAAACCTTGATGATAATACTATTTACACTCCTACCAAGAATGGTGTCTTTACCAAGCTTCCTTCATCTTCTACCACACTTAAGACAAATAACACTAATGTTAGGAATCCTCCACATATAAAGAATCCTCCTCCCACAAACAATAACAATCCTCTTCCTAATATCAACAAAACCCTCCTACAAACACCAATCCACCTATTTATACAACTAAAATTGTTTCACACATAGTTCAACAAATGAACATCATGTAAAAAACCAATCAATCTCAAATGATGAACAAGAAATAAAATTTATTAAACATGGATAGTCAACCACCTCAAGTCATCATGTCTCAACCAAATCCAAATTTTGTCCCTCCTCCTCTTAGAGATGCCAATGGGAATATCATCCCTCAATCTCCAATGAATAAAAAAATTCTTCAATATCTTGAAAATAAACCTTTAGCCCCATTAATTACATGCATAGATATTGTAAACATTTCTCCAACTATAAAATATATTGGGACTAAGGATCTTACTATCTTTCTTAAGTCTTTTGGTAATCTCTATAAAAAATGGGTCCAAACTAACACCTTTTCTACCACCAAGATCTTAGCCAAAACCTTTATTGGTTATGAACTTGAATGGTACAACCAAATTCATAGACATTCCATCTCATAACTAGATGATTTAGTCAATGCTCTAGTGAAGTAATTCCAACATGATGACCTTCCTAAAAACTACCTTAGTCATTTCATCAATGTCAAACAACTTCCTAAAGAATCTTCTCATACTTTCATCAAAAAATGGAAGTATCTCACTCATCAAGTGGACCATAACATGAATGATGATACTCTTTTAAAACTATTTATTACTACTATTAAACCTCCCCTTCAATATAAAGTTTGAATATTTTCACCTAAAACTTTAGAAGCCTTAGACCAAGAAAAAAATCAAGGCTTTATTATGACTCAATTTGAACCATATAAAACAACTATTAAATAACCTTTCCAATCATTTTATCATAACATTGATTCATATAAGCCTCCCCAACTTAAAATTGGATCATCTAATTCAACTAGTTTTAACCCAACACACCCTCCCTTGAGTCTAGAACAACTTAAGAATAAATTACCACCCCATAAACCCATGATCTTTGATCCTTCCAAACCTCCTCCAAAATGGTAAAATAGTAACAAATTTTGCTGGTGGCATGTTACTATAGGTCATTCTCATGATCTACACTAGTTTCTTCTTTCTTCCTTACTTGGTCCATAATTCAATCTTGATATTCTCACAAAACAACATTATCAAGACTATCATCAAGCTTCTCAAATTTAATCTCAAAAACCAAAATCACATCAAAATATAATAATTTAATGATAAATAATAATCAACCCATACCTATACCTCATTCATTAATTTTTTCAAACCACAGTTGATACTTATTCCTACACCAATAAGGAAAGGATATTCAATATGAATAACTTTAAACATATAATTGCATCTATTAAACATCAACCTCTTAGGTGACATGAACCAAATGAGTACCTATTTCAAATTCATACTCCAAAGCATATCATACATAGTATTCCTTTAACTCCTTTACCTCCTTTACCTCCTCATGCCTCTCTTACCCACTCTATGTCACATTCAACCTCCTTAAAATATAACAAACCAACACATTTGCCTATCTCCAAATGCACCTCCCAACCCAATGCAAATTATTTTAATGGTTCAATGTTACCTCATTCCAACTTACATGTTGGGGCATCTTGTGATGCCCATCCACATGTCCCTTTATAATTTAGGTCATCTTTTGATGACCATCCCTACATATACTTACCCATTGAGGCATCTTATGATGCCCAATATTATTATTTAATGCATAATAACAAACAAATTTGGCTTCAATAAACCTTTTGAGATTTATAGGATTTTATTTCATATGCTCATGTTTGATATAGATGTTAGCATAAGATCTTACTTGTTCTTTTCATCTCATGTTTCTTTATTTTTGTGCACTTTCATTCCTTTACTTTCACTTTATAAGCATCATTATCTTCCTTTAAGTTCTTTGGTTTTCCTAAACATTAGATTTGGCATTTGCTTTCATTTTTTCCCTTATATATCTATTTTATTCTCATCTTTTTATGTCATTTTTTACCTTAGTAGCTTTATGATTATTTTTTCCTTTATTTATAATTCACCCACATGGGTTTCTCTTTTGTGAGTTTGTAGTATAAGACCATGAATAAGACCTTGCCCTCCTCACAAAATACCAGTTTTACTTATTTTCTCATTTTATTATTTCATATTTTGATTTTTGGCTCCCTCATGGGTTTTTATTTTATGAGTTGCAATATAAGACCATGGATAGGACTTGACACTCCTCATAAACTTACCATTTTGTTATTCCTTTTATAAGAAAAATATCAATGATTGTCATTCTCAAATTTAGCTTTTGATTCTTTTTGATAATATGAAATTTGCATAAAAATCTATGTTAACATGTTTTCCTCCATTTCCCTCTCTTTTATGACAAAGAATCAACTTTTCTATAATTATATCCCTTTTTCACCCTTTACCACATTTATTTTGTGATTTAAAGTAATTAAAATTATTCCATGTATCACTCCTCTTGATTTCCACTTTCTTTCACTCCACATTGGATAAAACAAGGTTGAAGTCAAGAAAACACTTTTATTTCACCTAGATTTATGAGACTCTTAGACCCCATGCTCTTTGAATTTATCTCTTAGAAACATTATCCCAAGTATTAAAATAAAATTCATCTTTAGCACCCATGTTTAGTTTTCCAAATCCATATAGAGAAGGAATAGAAAAATACATCAAGAAAGTTAAAAGTAAAATCATTTGAATCAAAAAGTAATGATATCTAAAAGGTAACATACAAATCTCAAAAGTTAACATCACACCAAATGACATAATTCCAAGCACATATCCTATCTCCAATCAAATCTCCAACTCCATAGTTGGCCTCACATAAAGTGAATGTCTTTTGGGGTGCGATAGGCCAATAGATTTGAATAGGATAATCCAAAAAACTCTATATTGATACCTAATTTCTCACATATATACCCAATTTTCATAGTAGAATGATGAATCTATAAGGGGTCATAAGGAATGGGGGATAATTTGTGGGGAGGTAGGTCTATTTAAATTTTCATGCATATAGCCTTCATAGGATTAGCTATATACTTCATTTGTTGACCTAAGACTTGTGTGGCTAAGAGAAGTTATTCATAGTCCTTAAGGTTGAAAGTAATCTTATTTTGACAAACCTGATTTGAGTGTCTTGATTTCGATAAAGAGTTACTCTACCTTGGTTTTCCATTCATTTATCCCATCCACCCATTTTATTTACCATTTGATAGGTAAATTATGATTCTAAATTTATTTTCCCTCTCCTATTATTCCTTTTTCTTCACCTCTTAAACACATGCTAGAATTATTTTATTTCGCTTTGATCTATCCTTAGACAAAAAAAACATGTTTAATAAAATATAGATTATACCCTTACATTATTTATATCCAAACCATCTCATTTTCATACTAGTCATGTCATTAGGTGGTTGTGTTTTCTTACATTGTCTCTTACAACAAGCACTAAGTTTAAGTTTTCATCCTTTAGAGATTTTGATTTTCATTTCTCCATCATATTCATGTTTTTTTTGGTGGAATTCCATTATATTACATATGAAATTTTAAATTATTACATGTTTCTATTTATATATGCCTTATTCATGTTTGTCTCACATCTTCAATTACATTTCATTTTTAGTATTTCATGTTTTTATTTTTTCCTATCATACATGATCTTACTTTTCACTTTCTTACATATATTTATTCAAGTTGTATTGCATGGATATATATTTTTTCATTCATGTTTTACATACTTCACAAAGTTATTTATTATGTTCTACATTCCATTTTTTCATTTATGTTTTACATGCTTTCCAATATGATTTACTATATTCTACAAACATTTGTCATGTAGTTTCCATCATTTGTCATTTTTTTTTCCATCATTTTGTCATTCATTTTCCTTAAATATTCTAACCTTACCTTAATAATCATAATTTTATATTTTTTCAAAAAATCTCCATCTCTACTAACCACAATATGTCTATTTCCAATTTTTTTGATTTTTGGCTAATTTTTTTTTTACTAATCTCTACATGTTCACCTAGTGTTCTTCACATTGGATTCCTTCACATATCTTGTAGTCTACTTATTTATATGCAACACTAAGGTATGTGCTTTTAGTTATGTCATTTCATTTATATTATTTTTTACTTACTACACTTTACTTAGCATCAACATTATGTGTTAGCATGTTCTATATTGAAGCACCATCTTATGTTGTACTTACATGCAACGTGTTGAGATTTGAGTGGGGAATATGTATATAAATAATATTTTCAAACTTTTATCACTTAATGACACTTTGTATCTTATAGGAACCTGTCGAGTCTCAATCTCTCTAAGTGCACCCCTTAAGGAGTACGTCAAGAAATGGGTGGGTAGACCATTGGTGCTTCATAAGATTATTGTCCATTTAGACACTAGCCATCTACACACTTGCCTCATAAAACCATTTACCCTAAGATTAATCATATCTTTTATACCCATTTTAGTCATTTGTCACATATTTATCCTCCTTTTTCTTGCCTTGACTCCCTTTTACCAGTTGACTATACTAGGTGGACTAGGTCGACCCTATATAGTTTTTAGCCTCTAATTACTATACAAGGTCGACTAGGTTGAACCTATACTATTTTTTGGTATTTTTCAATTGGTGTTTTATTATCCCTTTGGCCAACCTAGCTTGGGATCTAGTGATTTATCTCCTAAAAACATATAGGGTTGATTAAGTCAACCCCATACAACTAACATATTTGAAAGGATTTAGGGAAAGATCCACCTATATATACAAGTTCATTTCTAACCATTTGATAATATACAAGTGAAGAAGAATAAGTACAAATTGAAATATTATTATTAACCATTATACTTGAGGAATAAAACTTAGGATTCCATACTTTATTTGGAGATACTGATCATGTCTTATGGTGAAGTCTTTTGGATTCATAGATAGGTTGTGTAGCCTAGATCTGATTTGTCTTTGTTATCCTTGCATACCACAATAATATCTTGAGAAGCACTTTGGCCAAGGGAGATATTGGGGCTTGGTAGGTTTGTCTTCAAAGGTAAGTATTCATAACTTTATTTCTCCTTTGTAAGAGTCGATAGATAATGTAATTATGCTTCTCTCCCATGTGTTAGGATTCCATATATATTGACATGAGTATATTTATTTTAATCATGCTTAGTTTTATTTCTAACCCCCACTTTTTACAACAAGCTTTGGTGTACACTAGATTAGATTTACTTTATTATTTATTAGAATAGGGTGAATATCAAAACCTAGGACTATTTTAGGGTTGTTGCATGATTGTATTAGACTGTATGATTTCAAACCATTATTAACATGGTGTATTATGAAAATTTATCCCATAATTGGGTCTAAAAAATCCCCATATTGGTCATGCTCCTGCTTAAAAAATATATTCCCAATCCGAAGTGTAAGTATACTTTATCTTCTCTGAACTAGGATTGATTTATAGACATGATGAATTTTTAATTACATATAAAATTTAACCTAAGTAATTAAATAGAAGTTGGGACCTATGTTTTAAAAAAACTATAGATACAAGACCCAAATTAGAATTGATGGAACTAAGGAGATTACCAACCCCTCAGGTCAAGCTAGAATTATCTCTCCCTCTTTATCATGGAAATATTTACATGGAATATTAGGGGGATTAATAACATGGAAAAGTAAAGGCTAGTTAGATATCTTAGAAAACTTTAAAAATGTATTTTCATTTTACTTTAAGAAACCAAGCTTCGATTGGATTCCTAGGAACATTAGAAAAATTCTATTTGGAATTAGTCTAGCTATATAGGTTCATGGGCTATTGCTACTTCAATAGGTCTTGTAGTCTTTTGGGTTCCCATTTATTTCAATGGTAGAGCGATTGGAAATAGGTAAGGACATGTGTTTAATTTTACTTATTTATTATATAATAAGAATTGGATCTTATCCAACATTTATGCTCCAAACTCAAAAATAGGAAGGAGCCAATTTTGGAAAGAGCTATTTGAATTCAAATCTTTCACCATAGGGTGGGAGTAGATGGTGGTGGGTGATTTCAATAACCCCTAAATCTAAAAGAAAATAAGGGAGAAAATATTTAATTTAGTGATACTATGGTTGATTTTATTAATTTCATTATGAGGAATGACCTTTAGTATGTGGAATTTTATGGAGCCTCTTACACTTGGACTAATAAAAGAATAGAGGTAAACAACATTAAAGTTAGATTAGATATATTTATATTAACAATGAATTATGACTTAAGCTATTATTTTAGGATTTTAGTTCTACCCAAAATAGGATCTGATCACAACCATATGGTGTTCCTTAAGGAATAAGTCCCAAGGAGAGAAAAACCTTTCTTTCAAGTTTGAAAATATGTGGTTAGATCACCCATAGTTGTATGGAAAACATGAAGAAATGGTGGAAGGTTGATATTGAGGGTGAAAAGATGTTTTTTCTTGCCTGTAAACTCAAAATGATTAAAATGAATCTAAACATTTGGAACAAAGAGGTCTTTAGCATTATATTTAAGAGGAAAATGGAAAATTATGAGTTGTTGATGTTTGAATATGTATCACAGGTGCCTAGAGTGTTCAAGAAAACTTCTCATTTTATAATTCTAAGAATTTAGCACATGAGTTATAGGTTGTGATAATCCTATTATTTGTTTATGAAATAGAGGCAAAGCAAGTGGACTATTTCAAAAAAATTATAATATTTGGTGGTTGTGGATAAATAATTAATCTATGAAAAATATGAAGTATGTTATACTAAGAACAATGAATTATGATTAAAAAGTAATCCAAGGGATAATCTACGATGGATATTTACAATGAAATTTAAGCTAGATTGATCTGGTTAAAAAAAGGCACAAAAGGAAAGGTAAAGTAGAGAAGAGATGTTTATGATCTTCATTCCAAATACTATGAAAAATTTCAAATGTCACCTAGGCATGAACTTAACCAATGTATGACATGAATTAGTATAAGCTCAAATCTTGGTGCACATCAGGAAAAAATCTAAGGATGGTGTGAAATAATGGAAATAAGATCCAATTTCACTTTAAAGATTTACCCTTGTGAGAAAACAACATTATCCCAAATGAAATAAGAGTAAAGAAACAAAATGAACTCATGAAATTTTGATTAACCTAACATTAACACAATTTAATAGCTCTGAATTCAAATATACACACCAATAATTTATAAGCACTATTCAAATCTATAAATTATAATAAACAAGTGAGAGAAAAGCTAGGATAACAAAAGACACAAGAAAATTTGGACAAACTTTATACAATCCATTGATTATATTTATTTTTCAAAAGTTACAATTAGATTTTGGCTCTAAGAACTCCATTATTTTACAATTGACAATACTCTTTTTATAAGATGCATAGAAGCATGTTGTTAATTCATAGACAATCAAAAAAGTATAATTATTGGCACAACTATCCTTTCTACAAATGTTCTAGAATACATTTTACTTTCCCTAATAGACTAATCTATAGGCAATGTATTTTTCAAGATGCATACGCCTTTACAAAAAGAATATTCCATGCCAAAAATATACAATGCTAGCTTACCAGAAGAATATTATTAATTTAACTAATCTTTGGGAACCTTGTACTGCTAAAGTCCCATGTTATTCCTATAAGATATTCATTTCTCTATGATGTTGTTCATAAATTATCTCCAAGTTTGACAATTGGTTTCATGAAAATCTCCTTCATTTGACTTGCTAATATCTTGTGGTCTTTATAATTTCTTCCTAAAGCCTATTTGATGCTCTAGGGTTTAGTAGTCTTTTCTTATATTATTAGGATCATGCCTATGATCCTATTTTTATCCATCACAAATTTCCCTTGGTTCTTATTCCTTAATTCCTATATAACCAAGGTATCTCTATGCTTAAGCTCCTCATTAATGATGAGGCCCATCAAGATGAATGCATTTGTCTTAGTGATCATGGTCCCAAGAAAGTGTTCCATCCTATTTTGTAGCTACTTATCATCTTCAAGGATACTTTCCAGTTTCTTAGACCACATGTTTAAGCTTCTAATTTTATCTACAAGTAGTCTCATAATTGTGTTTCAAATGATTTAGGCTACTGGATTTAAAACTAGGGATTTGATCTTTCACTAAGATTTTGGATAACTCCTTCATTTTATGCCTTCAATTATGTCATTGGGTGACTAAGCTCTTTGTTGATATATCCTATTGGGTAAATCTCCACATATTTATTAAGAACACCTCTAAGAGCTTCCATGGCTAATAATTTATTCAAATTTCTCTCTAGTGGTTTGTATTTAAATTCTAGATCAAATTCTCTTGTACAAACATTAATTCAATCTTCCTTGGTTTGATTATGGTGAATACATGGCTAAACTATGGCTCCTATATATGCTTAAGGAATTTTTGAAGGTTTTTACAATGCTATAATCGTGGTAATTACCTAAACTTACATAAGCTTTGTTACTTATATCCTAAATGTATTTTGTGCTTATGCCCTTATGTTTCCTAGGACTGCATGCTCTTCCACTTGGTACATTATACTAACATGGCTCTAATGTGGCATCACCATGGCATCCATGTGGCACTTTAATAGTATTTTGCACATTCATATTTAAAAAATGATCATTTCATTTTTAAATTCTTGCTTGAATTTGCATCATTAGATCATCTTTACATGGATCAACACAAACCATCAATTTTGATTTGCTTGATTATACCTTTTGTGTCATAGACCATTGATCTAAATGTGTATGGTCATATATGAACCATTAATGTCTAAAAGATGTTTGAGATATAATTTTATGGCCCAAAATTATGTCATATGTTGTATCCATGTTCACCTTGAATTTTTTATGTTTATCACACACCATCCAATTATCTTCATCTAGATCAATGGGGACTATTGGATCATGATCTTCAAGGTCAAACATCATTAGCTATTTAGTGTTATCTAGCTAAGATTATGACACTTGTCACCTTCTCACTTATATTGGGGCTTTGTTGAAGCTTTGAATTAATACACATTGTTGGATCAATCTAGCTTGATAAAATACGTACCATTGATCTCATGAAGATGCTTGAGATTTAGCTTAGGGTCAGAGTCTTTAACCTTTAAATTTTAATATTATACCATTAGATTAAATTTACTTGCATGAATTTAGGTCTTTTATCTTGAAAGTAAAAAATGATATTTAAGTTAGTGCTCAGGGAAAATAAAAGACTTAGTATAATTTTTTGGACTATAGTTTTATTTTGTGTTAATAAACATGGGCAAAAATTTGGGAAAAACATTAGAAGCTAAGTTTTGAGACATAATAAAAGGGATCCCATGGATAATGAAAGACATAACATAAGTCTTAAGGCAAGGCCTTTAAATCAAATATATAGACATAACAAAGGGTCCAGGTGGTTATTTAGACCATGTTAAGATAGAAGGGAACAAAGGGGAGCTTGGTACATAGAAAACTCAAGATAGATATTTTGGACTAAGGTCTTGGTCATGTTAATAAACATGACTAGGACCTTAGGATAAAATATAAATTAAGTAAAATTAAAGTGTTCTCATTAACATGTTCCTACCAAATTTGAATTCATTTCAAAGGGCATGAGATAGGGTAATTGGAGTTAAGGTTTTAAGTTGACCAGACATTAATTTAACTTGATTCCAATAGGCCAAAGGCTAGTGAAAGATAAAATCATTATTAAATCATAAAACCTAGACATTGCTCAATCTAAATAGATACCATTAGAGCTATGAACTACAATATAAAGATAAAATATTAGAAACTTTAGGCAAAATCGAATCATAATCATGAATAAATATGCTAACAAATCAGGTGTGGATGATATTCAAATAAATATATAGTGCAAAACACTCTATTGATACTATAATTAAATGAATTTTTAAATTTAGGATACAAATTTTCACTATTTAAAACAAGGGTTCCCATTTTTTAGAAATACATATAATTTGACCTCAACAAATGGTGACTTCTAGGAGAAACATAAACATATGTTAGAATTCAAATACTATAGTTTAGACTAATAATTAAGCTACTTATTCCATTTGATCAGGCACTATTATTAAGATCACTTCATGATTAGAGTAAATATGACAACTGCAAAATTAAGATCAAACATCAAGACATAGACATGTTGTATGTGTACATTAATTCCACTTACGAATTTCCATAATATTTGGAGAATAACTTCCAGGGTTCATGAATTTATTCCTTAAAGCTAACTTTCAACATGTTTGGATACACACCAAGAACCATGCTTTAGCTCAAGAAAGGATTAGGCATTAATTTATTTCCAGATAGGCATCCATAGATTTGATAGATATGCCTTTAGGTCTATGTAAGACCTTGTTCCACTTCCATCTAGGCATCTATAGCCCTGGTGGAGATTACCAGAATCACTTTTGCTTACAAATCTCTTGAATTTTATAATAAGGTTCTTTTTTTTTTTGTATTTTTCATGTCATTTTGACTTTCTAGCAAAGGTTGGGAACTAGGTTAGCCATTGTTTGGGATTTATTCAAGTGTTTGATCTTCACACAATAATCCTTCACTATAAACTTTGTCCTAGATAATTAGTGTTTTTTAAGTGCAAGTATGACTATATCCCAATAATCTAGTCTTTCACCCTACATGTGCAATCTTTCTTAAAACCAAGCTTAGAGCAGAACAAGGTTTATAATCTCAAGGAATAGTTAACCTATTCATTATTTTTTAATCATTTCTTTGAACTATAACTTTAATCTCATAATTCAATAATCCATGATCAACCAACACCAAGAGAACACACTTGCATATATTTTATTCTAAAATTTTTATCACCTCTTTAGTCCTATACTATTTAGTTGCCACTACTTCAGTCCATCTAGTGCAATAGTGAATAATAGTCAGAACACACTTGTGACCATCAAATGAATTGGGGTTAATGACACCCACAAAATCTAGACCCTATTGGGTAAGTGGATTAACAATCATTTCTTGTTTTAGTGGTATAGCTACCTTAGGCTCCTTAGTGTTGAAGACTTGACATGAGTGGCACTCTCTCACATGATTGTGAGCATCCTTGAATATTGTAGGATATTAATAATAATCCATTAATATTTTGTGTTCCATTTTCCTTCCAAATGGATGTCCACTTCTCAGTTTTTCATGGAAGGTGCTCATGATCTTAGTTTTTTCACTCTAGGAGGCACATCAATTAAATGCCTTCAAAATTATTTCTATACAACACTCCATCCTTGATCAGAAAATGAACTACCTTGAGAATTATAGTTGTTCTTTATTCTTTACTTAACCCTATATTTCAATAGACATTGATTAGTAAGAGGATAATTGGATCATACCAATCATTAGGTCTAAAACTTTGTTACTTAACTTATATAACACTTAGCTTGGGATTAATGTTAGAAATCAATTGAATTAGACCCTAGCACCTTACTAATTTGACATTATTCATCTTAATGTCATATTATTGGATCATAGACATCCACTTACCTCTCCTTTATCCTAGTTCATTTTGACTTAGCATGATCTTGGTGGTAGGATCTAGTAGAATGGCATACACCTTATTCCTAAGAATATAGTGCCCAAAATTTTTCACTACCTTAACCAAAACACATCCTTGTTTTTTAATAAAATATTAGTTAAAATAAACATTTTTAAGGTTAGTGTTCATAAAATCTATTGGATGATCACATCCATCTATCTTCTGAGTTAGAACTACAATTATTATATGATCTAAAGAAAATGAGTAAAGATAAAAATCTTTAATAAAGTCTAGAATTATCAATATAGGGGCTTATCCAGTTGCCTCTTTGATGTATTTTAAATCCTTCTTTGTCTCTTCATACCAAGTGATCTTATCCTATTTCTTCAACATGTCATTTAGAGGTCTCACTATTTTTGGAAAATTAACAATGAACTTTCTTACAAAGTTTATTTTACCAAAGAATGACTTTAATTCCTTCCTACTATTAGGTGGATCTATATCAAATACTTCATTTACTATATTAGGGTCTATAGAGATTCCCTCATTAGTAATAACATGTCCTAATAGTTTTCCCTCAATAACATAAAAAATAATTTTCTTTGGGTTGAGGGAAATCCCATACCTTCTGCATCATTTAAATGCCTATTGTAGGTGCATAATATGATTCTCCCTATTTTTAGAAAATATAGTCAAATCATCCATGTATATGACAATGAATTTACGTAAAAATATTGGAAGGCATGATCTATAGACATTTGGAAGGTTTCACCTATATTTATTAATACAAAAGGCATTCACCCCACTTGGTAGTAAAAGTAATCTTCATCCTATCTTCCTAGTTTACTAGCACCTAGTTATACCATAAAAATCCATCAAGAAAAGACATCATGGAAGAAATGGAAACAATTTGGGTTACTTGGTTAAGAGAAGGTATGGAGTACTTATCTTTCTTAGATGCCCTATTGAGATTTTTTAAATTAATGGACAGTCTAATTTTACCATTTTTCTTCTTGACTGGGACAAAATTAGCTACCCAAGTGGAGTGTCTAATAGAAAACACAATCTTGGCATCTAAGAGATTATTTACCTCTATGTATATTAGTGGTTATAAGAATAGGTTGACAAGCCTATGATTTTTTCTGAAAGGTCTTTATTTTTCATTTAAAGGTATGGTATGAGTTATGACATTTGGGTCAAAGATATTTTGGTCATCATAGGACCATGCTATGATATCTTAATATTTGGTTAGGATTACTATGGATCTTTTGGACTCAATGATTGTATAGGCTGTACTAATACCAATTAAGGTTGATCTTGAAATCCAAAATTAATTACATTATAATCCTTCCCACTCACTTTAGGAAATTTCACAATCTCATCTAGTCTATCAGAATCAAAAGAGTCTCTCTAAGGATATCATGCCTTTAGGGATCTTATTGTCATTCAACTGAGTGACCTTATCATCAAGTTTACCTTTAGTTTTTTCATCATCAAGGGTAATAGATTCATCAATGATGTGAACTTCAAATTCTCCTGAATTAGTCATAAAGTCTATGATGTGATGATCATCATTGAATACCTATAAGTGGTTGACATTATATAGCACTGAGGGACATGGAATTAACTCAATTATAAGGCTTTCTAACTTAGAAATCTGATTGGGAATAAGGTTGGATACAATTTAATAAAGCTCATTAGTAGCCTTATTTTATTCCCTAGGGATTGACAAACTGTTGAGAATATCAAAACATTCAATTAAGTCCCACACTCTAAATTTATACTTCTTGAGATAGGACAACTTGCATTGATATTTACTCTTGAACTGGTTAACTACTAGATCAAAATCACCAAAAACTAATATTTACTTGGAATCATGTTTGATTGTAAATTCTAATGCAAGAATAAGTGCTTTATACTCAACTAAATTATTGGTGCATGGAACTGAAGTTTTTAAGAGGTTATTTCGCTTAATTTTTGCTCATTTCTTAATTAAAAAAGAAGATAAGAAACTAGTAATAAGGGTGTGGTAGAAGACCCTGGTTATTGTCTGCATGTGATCTAAATGATTGTGGAGAGATCCTTTTTGTATTGGAAGGATGACCTATAGATAAGAAAGTACTTAAAAATGGGTTTTTAGAAAGATAGTAAGATGGATTGCCTAGCATGAATTAGATCCAAGAAGCGTGGGCTTACTAGGAGGCTATCAATCTAATCTTTAATAAAAATTAAGTTAAAAGAGATAAAATTAAATAATTTCATCAAATAATAGAAAGTATTTAAATGAAATACAAGAATAAATGATTTATTTTTAGAGAAGATAACTAACTATAGCAATATTAGGTCAATACTAGTGCTAAAATAGATCAGGTTAGGTTTAGAAAATTTGGTAGGGGTCTGTGAATAGGAAGGGACACAGAGAGTCAAATTTGGTTTAGGGAGAGGGGTTGGAAATACATTGATATTATTAATTATGAAAGTGACCATTGGTTGTCAGGGTAACCATCGGTGGTTAAGCTAAATTCTGATGGTTGGGTAACTATTGATGGTTGGAGGTGACCGTCAATAGTTATATTGACCATTGGTAGTTGCCTATGGATTTCAAAGGTACTTAGAAAAGAGTTATATAATGGGTCAATAATTAGGTAAGGGTTTATTTAGGGGTATGGAAGTCAAAATATAGGTGTAGGATGTTTGATTCAAGTTTGGAATTAAAAAACTAAATAAACAAAGTTGAAAAATAAAATGTACCTATTATTTTTTGGCTAATAATTGGTGGCTAGAGAAATTTTTATAGATTAATTGTACTTTTCCTCAATATGAATTTTGGTAAAGGTTAAAATATTTATTACATTTTTTGAATTATTTTAAGGAAGACTAGCTAGCATAAAGATTGAATACCTATGTGCTAGAATGCTTGTGATCATTGATCCTTTCTCACCTCATACTTCCCTCCTTTCATAAGCAAAAATAGATGAGGATAGAAGGTTACTAGGAGGTTGGGTTTATTATTTTTATTCTTAAGAGTTCATTAACACCAATTAAGGTAGACATATTAAATTGTGTCATGTTAGCTTACACACAATTGATATTTGTGTTAGAATGAAGAAGACCTAACTATCGACGATCAACCTAACCATCAATGATCAAGTATTCAAAGGCAAAGGGGTCAAAGTGGGTTAAGTTAGTAAGTTATTGAGTTTATTTATCTATGTAACTAACCATACTCAAGTTTTTATTGGGTAGTCAATTGGTTTAGAAGGGTTAGGTGGTCCTAAAGCTTTTTGACATCTAAAGCCATCATGTGTGGTTTTCTAGTGTCTACATTTTACCCATTTTTTTATGTGGATTTGAATTAATAAGTTAATAAACAAAAATGGATTGATATTCAAAGGTTTTATTGCCATAATTATAGGACTATATGTTTCCCCTTCAAACTAGGAGTCAATAAGGTAAAACAAAAATTGAGTTAAGGTTTGACAAGTGGTTTATGCTGAGTCACTAGGTTGGTGATAAGGGTGGTTAGGCATTTGAAGTGAAAACATGCACATAATATATGACTAAGTGTGATAATATAGATCACACAAAGACTAAGGGTGCCATGGTTACAATAAGGTTAGTTTTAAAAGGACTAGTGATGGTGTAATCAAGACACAATAGTAGGCATAGCTAATCAAGTCATCCCTATCAAGTTTATTAGATAAGGTTAGTGTTTTCATAGGTATCTAAGGTAGGAATTAATCCTTTGAAAAACATAAATGGTGTGGTGTACAATATGTGGTGAAAAATTGAAATGTTTAACATGGTAATGTTATTTAGTATAGTTAAAAAGGACCAAGGCAAGGTCATCATGAAAATATGCAATAGTTCAAGCCAATAAAAGCTAAAATTGAGGTAGACATGGTTGGATAGTTGGTTTGAGAATAGGTTGGTTTTGGTTTAGTGGAGAAGGTCATCTCAAAAAATGTGGCACTATGGTGTTGGTGCCCAAAATTTTCAAAATGTGGGTCTCGTAATCATCAATGGTCACCCTCAGCATCATTGGTTAGGGGGAACCCTAAAACCATAGAATATAAAAAGTGAAAATGAAAATTCATTTTCACTATTTTTTATTTGACTTCTTGTGACTTATGTCCATTTAGAGATTTAGAATTTTATGCAAGAGTGATGATAAGGTGGGGTTGGGATACTGACTAGGTGATTGTCGATTGGAGGTTGGATTGACTAGATGATAGAGTGGACTTGACTATTGGATCAATGGTGTAGGGTGGATGGGGACATGGTCAGGTAGTAGAATATAGGATTTATCCTTGATAACAATCAAAGAATGAGGTAGGTGGTGTCTTAAATTATTATATTAGTTGATTAGGTCAACTAAATTTGGTTATTTTGTGTTTGTTTTGGTAG
>JARHVA010003711.1:122500-212500 GCA_037957365.1 Torreya grandis
GCCATTGAAACCATGATTGTAAAGCACTCCACCTAGTACAGTATAATGAGAGGTACTCAAAACAAAGGCTCTTTGGGTATTCCTAAAGAGGTTAGGATGAATGATGTCGAGGTTGAGGTAGTTAAAGGATTTATCATACCAAATGTATGATGAATATGCTTCTAAACTGAAAATGGTAGGAAGGTTATAATGGATATAAAGGGTGTGATAAAGTGATGAATGGTGACAAAGAGTTTAGAATGGATAGGCATGGATGGGATTGGGAAGCAAGGGAAGCCATTGTATCCATGAACTTGATGGTAGATCATAGAACATATTGGATAAGGTAATGATCAAATTATGCTAAGAATATATCTATTATCTATTTGTACTTTTACAAAACATTATTCTTACATTGTTAGGAACCATTAACCTAGTTGACCACAAGCTGGGTATCACCAAAGATACTGATCATCTTAACTCCCAAGGCTAGAGTGGTTAGAGACCTATTATTATAGATTAATACTCAACCACATCATTGGTGCACTCAAAATAAAGTTTTAAGAAAAGGGGAAGAGGTTTAACATTAAGGGGAATGAGAATAACTATGACACCCCTACCATGCTGGCATTTCAAGCCATCAAAGAACATGGTCATTTGGTAGGTGGGGTCCTCTTGAGAAAGAGTCACAATGGACTCATCTATAAATGCAAAAGTAGTTGGTTGTCTAGTATATGAGCTTCAAATAATTTATTATCAATGACTTTTCATTTAATCAAATTCTACTAAAGGAACTCAAGGTCAAACTTAGCTAGGAGCATGAGCCACTTAGCCATATGCTAGTTTTGGTATCATTTAGAGTGCATGTAATTGAGTGGGTCAATGTTAGTGATGACAAAGGTTTAATGATTGAGAAGGTAATGAAAATTTTTGGAAGCCACAAATACTAAGGTGAGACAAAGCTTTTCAAAATGGGTGTACTGATTCTCATACTCTATAAGTGTTTGACCTATGTAGTAGATAGCTTTCTCTTTATTTTGTTCATCATAGTGAGTGAGAATTGAACCTAAAGAATGGTTAATGGTGGAAATATAAAGGTAGAAAAGTTGTTCCTATTTAGGAGGGATAATAATAGGTGGATAAAGGAGGTACTATTTGAGTGAATCAAAGGCTTTTTGGCAATCCTTATTCCACTTAAAAGATGTATCTTTCTTGAGAAGATGGTGAAAAGGTTAACATCTATCTGATAACTAAGAGATGAAGTGATGGGTGGATTAGAGCTTACCATATAGGATTTAGAGTTGCTTAAGGTGGGGTTAAGGTGAAATATCCAAAATTTATCTAAATTTGGAAGGGTCTACCTTAATTCCTCAAAGAGAGATGATAAATCCAAGAAGATTTCCAAATAGGACCCCAAAAACACATTTCTTAGGGTTAAGTCTAACATATAAATGGATTAGGTGCATAAAGATAATTATGAGAATTTCCATAAGATCCTTGTGATATTTATATTTCCAAAGGATATCATCTACATTTTCCTCTATGATTTTATGGATGAGATCATGGAAGATGTAGGTCATCACATGTTTTTAGGTTGTTCCATCACTTTTTAGACCAAATGGCTTGAACATGCAGCAAAGGGTTCCCTAAGGGGTGATGAAATAAGTCATATGATAATCCTTAGGGGTAATTAAGATTTTATAATATCCCAAGAAACCATTTATGAGAGATAACATCTTGTGGCTAGATGTAAGATCAACAAGTTGGTCAATGCTAGATAAAAGGAAGTCATCCTTTGGGCAAGAAAGGTTGAGATCATGAAAGCCAATATATAGGTAATGTCCCCCTATGGGTTTGGTGATAGTAATGATGTTATAAACACATTGGGGATAGTTAATGGGTTGGATGAAGTTGACAAACAAGAGATGTTGAAGCTCTTCTTTGACTAGAAGGGCGATATGAAGATGCATCTTGCAAAACTTTTATCTGATAGGTTTAGCATCAAGATGGATGATAATGTTGTGGATAGATACAAAAGGGTCAATTATAGTCATATCATAATAGGATAAATAAAATTATATGCTTTAGTCATGAAGTAAGGAAGGGTAATCATGTTCCTCTATGGAATCTAAGGATTGACAGACCTTTATAATGTGAGGGTTATCCTGAGTACCCAAGTTGACATCAATAGTGGATTCATTTAACATGGTTTGGTTTTTAGGAAAAAGGGATTTGTGGGTATAAGAAACCCCCATACTAAGGTAGGTGAGAATGGAATCATCATCCTAACGTTGGATGGTGTTGATGGTAGGATAATCATTTTTTACCATTTCAGGATGAATGAGAGGAAGGTTTTTATTTGGCTATCCTTTTGATAGATCAAGGGGCCTAAACTAATAGTATTGACTAAAACAAAAGTTAGGAGGAATAATTTATAAATCCTCAAACTTTGAAGGAGATGGGGTAGGTGAGGATGGGACATCCTCATTAATTGTGGTGATGGGTTTTGGTGAATCGGTGTGTTCTTCTAGTGGTACGAACCCAAGGCCAAATAGCTCATGAGGTTTCTAGGTTTTGGTGGAAGGTAAATAATGGGGTCCATGTTTATATTAGTGAGGCCAAATCCCTTTTAGGAATACCTATGAAGGTAAAATTTGACAAATTATAGTTTGTCTAGATAGGATAAATCAGAGGTAAATAGTCAGATAGAAGAGGTGGTGGTAAAAGTAAGGAGTGGATGATTAAGTCCCCCTTAGATGAAATTAGTTTTATGTTTAAGAAGTCCAAAAGGAATGATGGTTTTAATATTGGGGTCATAACTAGGATCATGGTTGAGGATCACATACTTTTGGAGAGTAGGGTAATCATTTAAGGCATGTGGATTCCAAGAGGTCCTCTACAAGAATCTAAGAAGAAGGGATAGATGAGATAGTTGAAGCTTCATCAATGGTAGGGGTAGAGTTATTATTTATTGGTGATGAGGTAGATGAAGGAGGAAGAATAATGTCTTTGGTTTGATATGCCATGTTTTAAGATGCTAAAGGACTAGGGTAAAATTTTATGGTAATGACGTAACCCTCATATTCAAACTTGACACATAGATGCAAGGCAGATGAGAAAAAATTCATGGCATAGATCCAAGGGAATCTAAGTAAGATGTTTTATTAGAACTAACCTTCTACAATGAAAAATAGTTATATAATTGTGTGGGGTCCCAATCAAATGTGAAGGATGACTATCCCCAAGGTAGTGGCTATAATATCATTAAAGGAGGTGAGGACTATTGTAGTTTCTAACATGATATTCTTAGGTAGCTAGAGTTTGTCACAATCATGGGAGGAGATAATGTTAATACTAGATCCTCAATCAATCATCACCCTTTTTATGTGGTTTTTATTGATCTATGCAGTGATGAAGAGGGGAGGATCAGGATCCTAAAAATGAACAAAAGATATTTCTGAATCTTGAAAGGTAATAAAGGTATAAAGTTGAAGGGCTCTAGCAAAGGATGCTAGAGGTTGAGGTCTTTTGGTTGAACCTTTATTTATTATAGAGCCTCTATCAGGGATTGGTGATGACGGGGTGAGGTTTTGATTAGTTCATAAAGGATCATCTTCATTGGTGTTTGGTGAAGTTATTTCAAAACTACCCACTAGATAAATTCATAAGGGTTAGAGGGAGAGGCACCTAAAATGGATATTTTGGGTTTTAGTGAAGGTGAAGGTAAAAGTGAGGGTGTTTGGGTTTAGTTATAAAGTTGAGGGGTAGAAGGGTATGTCCATGGTGTGGATACTTTGGATTTTCCCTATCCTTTTTTTAGGCCCTAGATTGGGTAACCATATGAATAGTGTGGATGAAGGGAAGTGTTGGGCTAGATGGCTGCTTTGGTTCCTTCTCACTATCAAATGAGAGTGGAGGAGTAGGTAAATGTTTGATGGGTTAGTTTGGTGGTTGGATTAGTAATGGGGTTAAAAAAGGTTCATTTAATAATAGATCGCCCTCATCTCAAAAGTTATGGACAAGTTCTTGGAGAGCTTTACAATTCACCATGTCATATCTAGGTGTCCTATAGTATGAGTAAATTAGACTACCATTAAAACAAGATGGTTTAGGAATTGAAGCGTTAAAGGGTTTGATAGGTGGTAGGATTAAGGAGGAAGTTTTAAAAATACTTTTTTAATGGTAGGAAAAGGTGTTGAGGGTGTTAGGTTTTTGGTTTTATGAGCAGGAGCCTTCTTAGGAGTAGGCCTCACCATGGAAGTTGTAGATGGTGGAATGATTTTTGTAGGTGTTTTTGGTTGGGATTACTTGGTTATGGTTTGTTTTTAGGTATAATATTTAGCGTTGGATGTTAAAGTTTTGGAAATAGGTGGGAAGGTAGAGGTAGATATGTTGGTTAAGAATTATGGGGAGTTTGATGATTTGGTGGGGGTAGGTAAAGGTAGAATGAAAGGAAAAGGTTAAGTTTTGGTAGTTATGGGAGGGTTCATCTTCTTGGTAGAATGATGAAATCCTCAGATGGTGGAAGGATGAGGTCCTAAGATAAAAGGTAAGTGTGAAGGGGGTGGTATGGCTCTTTCTTGAGGTGGGAGTTTATGTGGTTCCACCTTCTTAGTTTGTTTGGTTAGGGTTTTATTTGGTGGACTAGATGCGGTTAAGTTAAACTCAAAAGGTAGGTGAGCAAGGCTAGGTGTATGAAGTATTTGTAGATTCTTGATAGGTTTTTTTAGAGAGGTGTAAGGTGATTTGATAATTTTAGATGGAGGTGGGTTGGATGGTTCCCCTATGGTTTTGGAGGGAGAAGTGTTTGATGAAGGTATTGTGGTGATGATAGGTTTGATGGTAGATGTAAGTAAGGTTGAAAATTCAGGTTTGTTTAGATAGGGGAGCCCAAGATGATGCCAAAAGGTGGCTCTATTAAAATTGGGTTGAGAAGATAATTCTATACTTTTGACCAATATACAAAAAGGCTTGTAAATGGGTTTGATCCCTTGGTCATTGCTTTCAAATATTAAGCCCATAGGTTGAGGTGAGGGAATGGTTTCTTCACCTTTACCCTTGATGGAAGGTTCCAAGATTTGATAAGATGACTCCTCCATAGAAGGAGTAGACAAGGTAAGATCTTATTTTGGGATGGTTACCAAAGAGAGAATGGGTGGTTATATGATAGGGGAGGAAGGTGTGATGGCCCCAAGTAAAGGAATGGAGATGGTTGTTTCCTTTTTTTGGGTGTTTAAAGGAATGGTGGGTAATTCCAACACATCAATAAGTGGAGTGGGGGAAGAGGTAGTTAAATAAATGGTTACCACCTTTGGTATTTATATCAAAGGAGAGGTAGGTAAGTTCATGGTCTCATCAAGTAAAGAAAGATGGGTGGTTGCTTCCTCTGTTTGGGTGTCAAAAGGAATAGAGTGTGAGTCCACCACTTTAATGAGTGGAATGGATGAAAAGGTAGTTAAGGTAATGTTCTCCTCAATGATAGGTTCAATGATAATGACATTAAACATATGGAACTCATGAGCGTGAGATGATTCTAGTTTTTTATCATCATAGTTGGTAGAGGTGGCATGATTGGGAAAAGGTTTTCAAATTATGTTAAGGGACTAATTCAGTGGTGCATTGGGATTATCAAATGGAATTTCTCCATTATAAATCATGTTTTAGATAATGGTTTTAAAGGTGTTACACCTACTAACATCATTTCCAATGATATGATGGAAAGCACATAGATCATTCTCATTATACCAACCAGTTGTAGGGAAAGATGCATCAAATTATTGCTGAGGTTTTTTGAGAGGAAGTTGTATGATGTTAGATTTGATAAAATTTTCCAAAAATGAAGCATAATACTCCTTTATTAGAGTGTATTTTTCTGGGGCAACTCAGTTTTGATTTTAGTATTGCTGGTTGGAAGAGTTAGAGGAGTTAGTTTGGTTGGGTTGGTTGATAGTTGGTGGTGGATCAGTTTCAAGGACAACTGAGTTTTCAAATGCCTTTGGTTTAGTGTTGGGATGGTTATATTTATTGGTGGTTTTGGATGAGGAAGGGTCATTGGATTTGAATCTAGAATTTTTATTTCTCAGTTTCAATTTCCCCTCATCAATGGCTTTGATTTCTAATTTGGGTGCCATAGTGAAAGCCTCATCAAAGGTTTTGAAAGTTTGAATATGAAGAGTAGGGTAAATGTGTTTGGAACAACCCCAAGAGAAAATTTTAATCAATTTAGGTTGGGGTAAAGAGATAGAGAGTTGGTTCATAAGACCTCTCCATCATGTTACGAAATAGGTGATTGATTTGTTATCAAGTTACCTAATGGAATAGAGGTTGATAATAGAGACATTCTTAGATATATTGATAGAGAAATGATCTAAAAGGATTTGGGAAAGTTGGAAAAAGTAAAATATATAGTGCTTGGTGAGATCACTATACCAATTTAAGGCTGGTATAGATAAAGACATAGGAAAAATATGAAGGAGAAGAGCATCATCAGATGCAATCAAATAACAAGAATAGTGAAATGCTCTCAACTATTGTTGAGGGTCCTCCTTGATTTAGAACTTGGAAAACTTGGGTAGTTACCATTGAGGAGGATAATATTGGATATGGATAGATGGGTACATAGGTTCATTATAGATTTGATCATAAGATAAGAGGTTATGAGCCCCGTAGATAGATGAATCCAGGTTGGTCATTTTGTCCATTAAAAATTTGACCAAATATATTTACGGTTGGAAAGCTTCATAATTATTTGGTAAGTTTGGTTGAGGTTTAGTGGTATAAATATATGGATAGGTGGTAGAAGGTTGAGAAGATACCACATATTGGTATGTGGTCATTGATAGTTGGGATGATGCCACATAAGGGTTAATGGGCATAAAAGGTTGGGTAGAAGGTGTTATGTATCCTTGTGGATTAGGAACATATTGGTAGGATGTCATGGTTATTTGTTGAGGGATTGATATGGGTTTATTTAGAGGTATGGATAGATTAATTAGTTGGGGTTGAGTGGTAACTCTTATACTAATATGTCTAAGGGTAGGAGGTATGGAAAGAGGTGGAAGGGTAGGAGGTATGGAAAGCACAAAATTTTAAAGTGGGGTAGAAATTGGTAGGTTGGTAGTAATAAAAGCAATGGTGAAAATAGGGGTATAAGATATCCCCATAGTGGATGAAGTATAAGAAATAATAGGTGAGGTTTCCCATATGTTTGAGGTGTTGGTTGGTGTAGGGGGTGTTTGGATATTGGTTGGGATGTTGGATTGAGTTTGGGTTGTTGTAGTGGATGAGATATTTTTGGAATAAGATGCTTTGGTGATCATTGGTTGGGTAGAGGTTGTACCAACCATAAAATGGGGAGGAATACCATAAGGTATATCTCTAGGAGGAAATGAAGCAATAGAGGTGTGGTGTGATAAGGTGTTGAGGTAATGTTGGAGGGCCACAAGGTTATTAACAAGGAAGGTAGTGAAATCTACATCACCCTCAATAACTATCTGAGTCATGGTATGAGGGGGAGAAAGATGAGGAGAAATATCAACATTAAAAGTATATTCCATGGAAGAAGAAAAAGAGGAAGATGGTTCTTGGTTGGTTTGATTCCTCAACTATTGTCTAGTAAATAACATATGAGGAATAGAAAAGAAATGATTAAAAGCTATAAAATCAAACACATATCAAGAAAAACAAAAAAATATCAAGGAAATCAAAGCATACACTAAAGTGCAAATAAAGACTCAGGATTATTTGTAGATCACTTTTGGCTTATGCCTTAGAAAGTGTGAAGAGGAAATTTGGTTTTTAGATCAGGTGCTAATAAGGAAGTCTAAGGCTGGTTTCAAGTGTTAAAGGATCTCAAAAATATATATTAAAAGTTAGTACATGGATTGATATTGGGGCCTACCCCCTCACTTCACACATCAAAATGATAAGGGTTTTAGGTGCTTAGCTAAGATATGATAAATTTTAGAGTTTAGACTCAATGAGAGAGCTAAGTTTTGGTTGCTCTTCTTGGTAATGACCTCCAATTAAGATATAAAAAGGGCAAGGTTTACCACTAGGTGATGAAATCCTAGTTGGACCTTATGTCAATTATTTTGATGTGTTGATTGATTATGTGGTTTGGTAGAGTGTGTGATAAAAAGATTGAAGCTATGATTGATTACTTTTGCTTTTAAGTTAATTAAATGAACTAAAAAAAAGAAAGTAATCAATTTATACAAGTTTTATTTTAAGCCCAAAATAAATTTTATATTTCATTGTATGAGCATATAATAAATGAAGAAAAGGGAACCTAGATGATGTTAGGGTCCCACTGGGTGTGCCAAAATGTTTATCTTAATTTCTTCTCATTTTTTAATTAAGGAAGAAGATAAGAAACTATTAATAAGGGTATGGTAGAAGAACCTGGTTATTGTGTACACATGATCCAAACAAGTGTGGAGAGCTCATTTTTGTCTTGGAAGGATGACCTATAGATAATAAATTACTAACAAAAGGGGTTGTTAGAAAGATAGTAAGGTGGATTACCTAGCATGAGCTATATCTAAGAAGCATGAGATTTCTTGGAGGCCATCAATCCACTCTTTGATAAAAATTAAGTTGAAAGAGATAAAATGAAATACTTGCATCAAATAAAATAAATTACTAAAATAAAATACAAGAATAAATGAATGCTTGTTAGATAAGATAACTAAATATAATAATAACATGTCAATACTAGTGCTAGAATAGATTAGGTTGGGTTAAAAAAACTAGGCAAGTGTCTATGAACAAGTAAGGAAACAAAAAGTTAGATTTGGCTAAGGGTGAGGGGTAAAAAATAACTTGTTTTTCCTTACCATAGTGACCATTGATAGTTAGGGTGACCATTGGTGGTTAAGTTGACTATTGATGGTTGTGTAATCATCGATGGTTTGAGGTGACCATTAGTGGTTATGCTGATCATCGATGGTTGCTTGTGGATTTTGAAGGTACTCAAAATAGAGTTGAAGAATGGGTCAATGATTAGGTAAGGGTTTGTTAAGGGTTTTATTAGGGGAAAAGAAGTTGTAAGATAGGTTCAGGTGGTCTAATTTAGGTCTAAAAGTTAGAAACCAAACAAATAAATCTAAAATATAAAATGTACCTATTACTTATTAGCTGATGGTTGGTGGCTGGAGTAATTTTGGTAGAGGTTTGAATCTCTATTGTAACTAAAAAATTATTGGAAGGAAGATTGGCTAGCTGAAATCTTGAATACTTGTGCTAAAATGATTTTGATCATGGATCATTTCTCACCTCATACTCCCCTCCTTTTATAGGCAAAGAGAGATGAGGATAAAAGGTTCCCTAGGAAGTTGGATTATTGATTTCAATGCTTGGGAGTTCATTATCATCAAGAAAGGAGGACATAATAAATTATGCTATGTTAGCTTACACATAACTAGTATTTATGTTAGATACAGGAAGATCTAACTGTTGATGGTCAACCTAACCATCGATGATCAAGCTGACCATTGACATTCGAGTATTCAAATGTAAAGGGGTCAAATTGTGTTAAAAATGGTTGGGTAAAGGTTAAAGTAGTAATTTAGTGAGTTTAGTTAGCTAAGTAGATAACTAGAATCAAGGTTTGATGGGTTGGTTAGTGGGTTCAAATGGTTAAGTGGTCCTTAGGGGGTCTCAAACATTTCAACATCTAGAGCCATCATGTGTAGTTTTTTAGTGTCTATAAAGGCATTATATTCTTTCCCAATGGGATTGATTAAAACCACTCTTACTCTAGAGCCTTACTTACATCTAGCACCATTAAAACAAAGCTTCCATAATATAAGCATGGCATGAGAAGTCTTAGAGTTACATACTTTTGTGGTGTCAAGAGTGTAAACACCAAGATCTAAATTCACCATGTTGACCCTCTAATTGATTGCATTATACTTGATGATCATATGCTTTATTTTTAGTTCCATTTTTATTTTGATTTATTTAGGGACTCCCTTCCAAGGTAACCAGATATGTGAAAAATCTATTGGCATATAACCCTTTAAGATCCTAGTCGAATCCCTACTCAACAACATCCCATAAACATCATGGATATCTACTACTTAGATATCAATGACTTATTGGATCCTTGGATCTGAGGTAATTTTTATGTGAATATTTAATAATTCACCAATCACTTTAACTCTTAACTTATATAATTGAGTTACAACTCTATCAAAATTAATAGGAGTCAAGCCTAATTTTTCACAAATACTTTTGGGCATAATATTTATAGATGCACTAGAATATAAAAGGCAATTGTGTAAATTGTTATTCAAGATACTAACTATAAGTAGGAAATGAGGAACATCTACCTTAATTTTATGTATTGAAACATTAGCATGTGCAGACTTCCAAGACTTACCTAGCTTCTTAGACAAAGATTCCAACAACAAATCCCTTTATTCAATAATCTATGTCAACTCATGTAAGGTGATATTAGATTTGATATTTTTCATGTCCTCTACTATGTTATATCCAATCCTATTGGAAGAATTAGTTGCATCAACATTGGGTTTAGAAGTACTTCCCTTAGCAGGCTCTTCATTGTTATTTATGTAGTATCAGGAGGAGTCTCAAAATTATTTGGAGGAGTTAAAGTGGTCAATGGTTTATTTTTCTCCCTATTTCTCAAAGGATAAGTCTTCTTCAAAAATTGTTGAAAATCATGAATTTCCTCAAGAATATATTTAGTCTCATTATCCTATTAGAAAGGGAACTCAAATGTCTCCACCATGAGAGTTGAATTAGATGATCTAGATTGCCTTAAAGAACTAGATGTACCTACATCACAATCCTTATTAGGGACAAATTAAAAAGTATATAATTGTTCTTGAAAGGCTTCAAAATCAAATAGAAAATTCAACACAGTCTATTTCCCCATGCTTAGACATGTAATGAAGTTTACAATAGTTAGGTAAAGCAACATCAGTAAGATTTATAGCAGACACATTCTTACAAGAAAATGGCTCATTGTTCTTATTGTTATGGTAACTATCATTATAAAATATGTTAGTGGGCCTATTGAACCTTTGAAAGGAGAAATTGATACTAGATCTCTTTCTAGAATTACTTACTTTCTTTTGTAATAGGGTAAATTTTAGTGGCCCATATAGAAATTAACTTGTTATTTTTGGGTAAATCTATAAGTATGTTTTTTAAAAGTCTAGCAAAAATTAAAAGATAGCATTTATGTGAGAAGGTGAATGGATATGAAAATCATAATGGGGAACAAAATCTATAGGACATGCAACTCTAGAGAAAACCTATGAACACTTCATCCCTTTCGTACTACTCAAATTTACCATTATGAGTATATATGTGGAGATCTATTTACATATAATGGTGAATAAGCTCATATTGAATTTTGACAGAGCACCAAAATATAATTATATATATGAAATTTATTTTCAATAGTAGGAGATTTGACTCCATGTTGTTCACGACCCCTTAAAATAGCCAAATGCCAATTTATAAAATCAAAATATTCATGAATTAATGAATTATAGCCAAAATAATTTACCCTATTTTGTACCTATATGAAGTTAGTGCTAATTATTTGAACCATTTTGAGGATATAGTCACTCTCATTAATTGAGGACTCAAAATTATGAACTTGAGTATTAACATTAGATGTAGGCATTAAATCTTTATAATCATGTAGATGAGATCTATTAGAAACATTGTTCAAGAATCCTAGATTTTGGCCAGGATGTGTATGCCTCAAAGGTAGTTGGTTCGAGATTGGAAGTTGGTTTAGGGTATGCACATTTTAGTTAACATTCAAAATAAAATTTAAAATGGGTAAATATGGATTGACATTAGGAATGGAGTATGGAAATTTTCCTTGGGGTTTCATCTAGTCATTAATGATCATAGCCTCAACATAATCTAAAGCTATTTTATTCATAGGCCCAAGAGCTCTCTTTATAAACCCAAAAATAATGGGATCCAAGGTATCCTTATAGATTTCTAAAGCTAAATCCTCATTAGGTCTGTAAGGAGTCATGGTACTAACAAACATTTTATGGAACCTATATTTGAAGGCTCTTATCGGCTCATTTGCATCTCTTTTCATTGTGGTGAATTATTGGTATGTAACATAAGGACTAATGATTTTACCAAATTCGTCAATGAAAACATTATTAAAATCAACCCAAATAGTAATTTAATCTTTAAGAGGGTTTATAAACCATTCATATACAACATATTTAAAAGTAAAATGGAATAGTATACATGTTACATATTAATGAGTCACATTCAATAATCTTAAAGCAGCTTTGAAACTCTTAATGTTTTCTTCAACAGTTATAATGCCATCAGGACTAAATGTAAGAAAATAATTTTCAAGATTATGGGGAACATCATGTACCACACCTATCACATTTATTCAAGAACCACCTAGCCAAGGAATACTTTAATAGGGATTGAACATTAAAGCACTTTAAATTGGTGAAGTTGGCAAATAATTTGAAATTTTGTGCTTACCTTTCTCTCACCTAGATATCTTATGAAATTCTAATGAAAATAGAGGTTCTATAGTATTTGAATGTGATATTTCTATGATTCTTGGTAATTATAGCTTGTGGGATTTGAATCGTATTTTAAATATAATGTGTCAGTCTCATCTTTGTAGGGAACAATGATCAAACTTGCACATCAAGAGAAAATTGCAAAGATTTATATAAATGATGACAAAGGAAAGTAATAATTAACTAAGTTAGCTCAAAGATGTATCCAAACATGTAAATATGATTGATATTTACGTGTTTAATCTCAAATAAACTCAAATTTACAAAATATCTATCAATCTTTGATCAAAATGACTATTATTAACCTCAAACCCATTGAATTGACAAAACTTAAGCCATCTTTACCATAATTAATTATATATCATGAACATCAATCTTTGTTTAAAGAAAGCACAAAGATGGGTCTAATATTATAAATATCAATTATATTTACATAATTGAGTAAATAATGACACAAATTTTCAAATATTACACAAAATTTTGAACACAATTTACAAGAATGAGTAAAGATAGTTTAAATCTACAAATATCTAACTAGCCATCCTTTTAGCACCAATGGAGCTCCTCCTTGTTGATGCCTAAATATGTATCATAGGTATCAAGAGTTTTCAAGAATAATAATTATTTTAAAATTCTAATAATTTAGTGCATGAGTTGTAGGTTGTGATAATCGTATTATCTATTGATGAAATAAAGGCAAAACAAGTAGACTATTTTACAATATTTATAATGTTTGGTGGTTAGGATCCATGATGGCCAAATAGTCAATCTATGAAAAATATGAAGTATGTTATATTGAGAAAATTAAATTATGATCAATAACTAATCTAAGGACTAATATACAATGGATTTTTACAATGAAAGTTAAGCTAGAATGATCTAGTTAAAAAAAGGAACAAAAAGAAAGGTAAGGTAGAGAAGAGATGTTACGAATCTTAATTCCAAACACTATAACAAAGTTCAAATATTATCCAAGAATGTACTTAACCAATGTATGACATGAATAAATATAAGCTCAAATCCTATTACACATTAGGTAAACATTTAAAGATGGTGTGAAATAATGCAAATAAAAACCAAGTTCACTTCGAAGATTTAACCCTAAAAGAAAATAACATTAGCACAAATGCAAAAAGAGTAAGGAAATTAAATGAACTCAATAACTTTAAATTAACCTATAATTAACACAATTTAACAACTCTGCATTCAAATGTACATACCAAGAATTCATAATAACTATTCAAATCTAGAAATCAGAATAAACAAGTGAGAGAGAAGCCAAGATAAAAAAGACACAAGAAAATTTGGACAAACTTTGCAAAATTCCTTGCTTATATTAATTTCTCAAAAGTAACAATTTGTTTTTAGCTCTAACAACTCCCCATTTTTATAATTGATAATGGTCTTTTTATAGGATGTAAGGAAGCATGTTGGTCATTCATAGCCAATTGCAAAAGTACAAGTGTTGGGACAAATGTCCTTTCTACAAATGTTCTAGAATATACTAGACTTTCCCAGATGGACTAATATATAGGAAATGTGTTTTTTAAGACACACATAATTCAAAAAAAAATAATATTCCATGTCAAAAATATACAATACTAGTTTATAAGAAGAATATTCTTAATTCAACTAATCTTTGGGACCCTTGTGATGTTGAAGTTCCATGTTACTATTGTAAGATCTTCATTGCTCTCCGATGTTATTCATTAATTATCTCCAAGGTTGACAATTGGTTTCATAAAGAGATTCTTCATTTGACCTACTAAGATCTTGTGTTTTTTATCATTTCTTCCTAAAGCCTCTTTGAAGCTCCAAGATTTAGTAGTTTTTTCTTTTGTTGTTAGGATTATGCCTATGATCCTATTATTTTCCATCCCAAATTTCCCTTGGCTCTTGGTCCTTAATTCCTACATGACCATGGTAGATCTATGCTTAAAAACCTCATTAGTGATGAGGCATATAGAGATAAATGTAGTTGGCTTGGTAATCATAGTCCCAAATAAGTGTTCTATCCTATTTTGTAGTTGCTTGTTATCCTCAAGGAGACTTTCCATGTTCCTAGACCACATGTTTAGGCTTCTAATTTTGTCTACAAGTAGTCCTATAACTATGTTTCAAATGAGCTAGGCTAATGGTTTTAAAACCAAGAATTTGATCTTTCATCAACATATTAGTTAGCTCCTTCATTTTATCCCTTGAATTATGTCATTAGGTGAATAAAATATTTACTATTATATCTTATTGGGTAAATCTCCACATCTTTCCTAGGAATGCCTCTACAAGCTACCATTGCTAATAATTTATTCAAATTACTCACTAGTGGTATGCATTTCAATTTTATATCAAATTCTCTTACATAATGATAATTTAATCTTCCTTCGATTGATTATGGTGAATATAGGGCTGAACTAGGGATATTATATGTGTTTAGGGAATTTTTTAAGGTTTTTACATTGCTTTAATGGTGGTAGCTACCTAAAATTGAGTGATATTTGTTACTTAGATCCTAACTAGACTATGTGCTTGTGCCCTTATGTTTCTTGAGACCATGTGCTCTTCCACATGGCACATTATACTAATATGGCTCTAATGTGGAATCACCATGGTGTCTATATGATACTTTTGTGGCATTTTGATCATTCATATTTAAAAAATAACCATTACCTTTTAAAATTATTACTTGAATTCACCCTATTAGATCATCCTTGCGTGGATCAACATGGTCCATAAATCTTGATAACTTGAGTTTACCTCCTACTCCATGGACCATTGATCTTTTAAATATGCTTGATATTTAATTTTGTGACATACAACTATGCCATGTGTCATATCCATGTTTTATTTGAATTTTCAACATTCATCACACACCATCTGATAATCTTCATCTAGATCAATGTAGACCATTAGATCATGATCTTTGAGGTCAAATCCCATTGGCTGCTGAGTGTTATTTAGCTGACATTATAACACTTGTCACCTTCTCACTTGTATTAAGTCTCTATTGAATCTTTGACTCAATATGCATTAATCGATCAATCTGGCCTGAGCAAATGTGTACCATTGATCTTGTGAAGATGCCTAAGCTTTAGCTTAAGGGTAGAGTCTTTGAATTTTAAATTTTAATATTGCATTGTTAGATTAACTTCACCTAGGTGAATGTAGGTCTTTGATCCTACAAATATAAATTATGTTTAAGTCAATGCTCAAGGAAAATAAAAGACTTAGCATAATGTTTTGGACTATAGTTTTATTTCATGTTAATAAACACAAGTAAGGCTTTAGAAAAAAAAATTTAAGCTAAGTTTTGAGACATAATAAAAGGGACCTTGTGAATAATCAAAGACATAACATAAGTTTTAGGGAAATGAGTTTAGGCTATGTCTACAGACATAACAAAGGCTCCCAATGGTTATTTATACCATGCTAAGATAAAAAGGGAACCAAGGGTGGCTTGGTACATGAGTAAATTAGGATAGAGATTTTAGACTAAGGTCTTGGTTATGTTAATAAACATGAATAGGACCTTAGGATTAAATATAAATCAAGTCAAATTAAAGTGTTCCCATGAAAATGTTCCTTGAAAATTTGAATTTAATTCAAAGGGCATGAGCTAGAGTAATTGGAGTTAGGGTTTTAAGCTGATTAGACATGAATTCAACTTGATTCCAATAAGATAAAGGCTAGTAAAATATCAAATCATTATTAAATTATAAAACCTAGACATTGCTAATTCTAAATGGATTCCATTACAACTGTGACCTATAACATAAAGATAAAATATTAGAAACTTTAAGAAAAATTGAATCTGAATCATGAATAAATATGATAACCAAATTAGGTGTGGATGATCTTCAAATAAATATACAATGAAAAATACTCTAGTGATACTCTAATAAGATGAATTTTTAAATTTAGGGTATAAATTTGTAGTATTTAATGTAAGGGTCCCCATTTTTTTAAAAATGAGAGTGTGTTGACCTCAACATGAGTCTCTTATATAACTAGAGAAATATATTCAGTCTAACATAATGAACCAAGAAAATTAATAAAAGGAAAAATAACTCTTAAGTAACTTACATAATCTAGAAGCTAGGGAGGAGACCTATTGGAGATAAAGATCTAGAAAAATATGGATAAAAGAAAGGGATATAAACTCAATTTTTTTTTCAAATAACATGTAAATGGGAACACCCTTAGAATATAGGAGTTAATCAAATATGATAGTACCAGATGTAAGGATAAAGATGAGATAAAATTGAAAGCTATTAGTTATCTCAAGAACATCCTTTCTGGAAGCCCTTCTCATACTCAAGATTTAGAGGAAAGATTTCTTAATATATTTGATAGGGTGATTGACTTTAAAGACAATTATAATATTTTGAAGCAACCTAATCATGATCAAGTGAAAACTTTTATATTCTTTATAGAATGAGATAATGTGCATGTACTTGATGGATATCCTCTCTTATTATTTCAAACTTTATATGGTATTATCCAACATGATGTGGTAGATGCAGTGGCTAAATTTTTCAAAATAGGTTCCATATTCAAAGAAATCAATAGTACCATATTGGTACTTATTTCTAAAAAATAAGGATGTTAGTAGTTAATGTTTTTAGACATTTTAGTATCTTTAATACCTATTATAATATTTGTACCAAGACACTTGTCTTAAGGCTCCAACCTCTACTCCCTAAAATCATTTCGAAACAACAAGGAGCTTTTGTTAAAAGAAGGCAAATCACTAACAACATTATCCTAATCCATGATGCTATTCATTCTTTGGAATAGTCTAAAAGAGTTGGTATGTTTCTCAAATTGGATGTTTATAAGGCTTATGATAAATTTTGTTGGAGATTCCTTATGATTATTCTCAAAAAATGTGGATTTAATAACTTCCTTAAGAATCTCATTTTTAATTATATTGATCCTCTAAAATTATCAATCCTTTTCTTGATAGATGTAAGTTTTTGACCAGAATTGTAACCAGTCTAAAATTATCAATCCTTGTGAATGGTATCCTTGATTTTTTTTTGATTTAGAAAGAGGACTTAAAAAGGGGGATCCTCTCTACCTATAAATATTTTTCATTCTAGTAGAGGCTCTTAGTTGGATGTGTCAGGATTTTAAAGAGACTAGTTTGATTAAAGGATTAAAAATTATTCCCTATTCTGAGCTGATCACACACCAAAAATTTGTTGATGATACCTTCATTCTCAAAATATCTTTAGTAAAGGGAGACAAAGATATTAAAAAAATCTTGGGAAACTATGAAGCAATTTTTGGTCAGAGAGTCAATTTGTCTAAAAGCTCTCTTTTATTCATATAAACTAATATTGATTTATAGAATAAAATTTCTAATATTATGAGTTACCAAATCAAATATTTTCTAGCTTCATATTTAAGCATGCCCCTATCTAAAAAAGGATGAGTATTGATGACTGAAATTTGCTACTGGGTAAAATTTAGAAATAGCTATCCATCTGTAAAGATAATTGCTTATCTCAAGAAGGAAAGATCATTTTCATCAAGATATCCTTGAAAAATATGCCTATTTATTGGATGTCAGTATTTAAAATCCTATATAAAATTGTGGATAGAATTGAGAAAATTTAATGTAGATTTATATTTTTAGGAAAGGAACAAACAAAGGGAATTGTCATTGTAGCTTAGGAAAAAGTATGCAAACCCAAAAGTAGAGGGGTTTTTGGGGCTACAACATATCAAAGAATTGAATTAGGTCCTCTTGGTGAAGTAAGCCTAAAGGATTATGAAAGAGGATAATAAATGGACTGAGGTCATCAAAGGCAAGTATCTTACTAATAAAATAATGAATTATTTTTAAAGGAAGATGTCCCTAAAAAAGGATCTTGTTTTCTAGAAAGTAGTGATTAAAACAACAGACCTTCTTTTTAAGAGATATAAAGAGGTTGTTGGAAATGTAAGAACTATTTAATTATAAGAGGATCCCTAAATATTTAACTTTCTCTCTTGGGTATTGGTAATTATGAATATGTAATTCAGTATTTTAAATCCTTGGTGGGGGTAAAAGTTAACGACTATTGGTCTTTGAATGATTCAGCTCCAATATGGAAATAACTTGTGTTTCTAAAAGTGACTAAAGATCAAAAAAAGTTGATATATGTTTTAAATTATAACATTTTTTAAATTCATATCATCTTCTTTCCCAAAGATGACTAGATCATTTGGTAACTAGATTCGCCCTTCCAGAGCATGACCCTTCTTAGTCTAAATTTTGGCATAAAAAAATGATTCTTAAAGTTGAAATTTTTTCTTGGATGGATTTTAAAAAATAATTCTCACTATTAATAACCTTAATATTATGGTATTCCAAGTGCCCAATAGATGTATTTTATGCCTAAAGTCAGAGGAAACTATCAATCACATTTTTCTAGAGTGTGCTTATTCTACCTCTACATGGCATTCATTACTATGCTATCTCAAATTTTTTTGGGTCCTCCCTTATTCCCTTTGGGAGATATTCCTATAGTGAAACCCACCTTAAAATCACAAGGACTTAAATCTTCTTTTGAATCTTAATCTTCACATATTTTCTAAGGAATCTAAAAAGAAGGAAATCATATGATTTTTAGAGATAAATGTTTTTAGAGTTATGGATCACTAAAGGAAACATTATTGAGGCTATTAAGTAAAATTAATCCATCAAGATTATTAAAATATTTGAGTTGATTTATGGTGAGGGATCAAGTATCCTTGAGTTTTGGGATGCCAAGCTTCCTCAGGATTCTATCTTGAGAAATAAACCCACTCAATAATAGACCACGTGGACCCTTGTAACTAAAGGTTGGTTTAAAATCAACTTTGATGGTGACTCAAAAGGTAACCTAGGGCCATCGGGTGGTGGGGGAGTGATCAAATATAGTAATACATATCTAGTGGTCACCTCTATTGATGTGGGATTTATATTCACCCCCAAAAATTTCATATGATGTTACCTCTAAAATTTTAGGATTGGTGAATAAGATCACTCCAAGGCCTGAGTTTCAGGGCATTAAGTTTCATAAAAACATATTGGTGAAATAGTGGTTGAGTGAAAAAGATTGTTTTTCATGGGTGAATTGGTAATGGGTGAAAATAGATCTACTTGGAGTGGGTGGTAGGATGATTATTCTAACTAAGGTGGGTAGGATTTTTAAAATAAACTTCAAAAAGAGGGAGGAGTAAGGCATAAAAGGAAGCCTATGGAAAATCTAGGGATAAATCCTTTCAAGACTAGTATTTGAACTAAAGTAGGATAATGAATCTAGAGTAATCTTATTGCATGCTATTTTAGAAAACAAAAAATCCAATATAATGAAGAGTCAAAGGAAAAAAGAACACAATATACTTAAACATGCAAAAATCAAATGTTGTCTAATTGTCATTTTTTTGTTGGATATATACAAGAGGATTATGAAAAGCATGAAAAATATATTCAAATTAACTATAGATAAAAATTAAATATTGTAATTAAAATAGACACCTCATATATAATTTAATCACTAGAATTGGATAATAATTACTATTTACACATAAAAATAAAATCAAATAGAACTTCTTTGAATTTCCTATTAATTTCAATAGCCAAAACTCTCTTCTCTTTATGAATAAGAGGTTACATGTATCTATGAGTGTGGGATGGGGAATGCCTCATCTCTTCAATATTTTTATAATATTACAAGTCTAAAAATAGAACCTCTAGTTCAAAAATCATGTAAGGATGCATGTTAAAATGATAATACTCAAAAATAGATTTGACAGTTAAAAATAAATTAATGCATGTACAATAATAGATTAAGAACTAAAGTCCCACATTGATGATAAACATGCACATAAATAATAATTATAAAATTTGAATACTGATGTAATACCATTAATTGGATTAGTCAATTAAGATACTATAGTTACAAGTGTGGCATATACTAATTGGTTTGTGAAGTTGGGGGTAATAACTTCTAATTTTGAATGTTGTAGACCCATAAGTTGCCTCTTTATCCTTTAACACTTCACCTAGTGTATATGCTATATTAAATTCTTTATCTATGACCTTAAAATTAAGTATTGAAGTTTCAAAATTCTGATTACCTCAGTCATTATGATTTCTTTCTCTACCTCCAAGCTCTTGAACTCAACTACTAATGCTTCAACCCTTGTCACTCTATCTTTAGAAAAAACTACCAAATGTAGTAATTATTTATTGGTTTTATATATAGTATCTTTTACTTATTGTTTAAAATCTTTAGTATGTAAGTGGAGAATGTTCTCAAAATTAGGTTGATTTACTAGATCCCTTGTTAGGGATATCAACCTAGTTACCCACATGTCTCACAAAATTTGTAGTGCTTCATCTTCATGATTAACAAAAAGATTCAACAACTTATTCATTTATATACGATAATTTAGGGAGGCATCCCTTCTATTAATCACATAATTTAAGAACCATGAATTATCCATGATGGTCAAGAAATTAATTTGATCAAAATCACTATTTCTAGAAGACTATACTAAGAAGTTCAATATTCTTTATTTGTTCTTCATCCTATTCTACAGTGTGAAAATATATAAAATATGGGACTATTTGGCTCCCTTGGATACTCTAATATTGAATAGAAAATTATAAATATTTATATCTACACTTTGTACCTCAACAATCACCTCCTAAGGAGCTTGTGTATTTTTAATCTATTTTCAACTTTTCAAGTCTTCATCAATACTTTGGTATATCTCATATAATGTTGACCTAGTAGAATAAACAAATCTATTTAAATATTGAACATATTTGTTAGGATCATTAGGATTTATCTTGTGTATTTTGCCCAATGAGAACACATTTTCCCTTTGATAAAATTATATATCTCCATTTATTCTTGTTTTTATCACCTTTCTCTTCCTCACTCTCTATATAGTCCCACTTTCTTTGTCAAACTATGTGGAGGTTGCAGGAATATATATCATAACTAGATTTCATCTTTTGTTCGTAACATTATATATCTCCATTACACATTTAGGAACTATTAGTTCACATTTTTCTTCTCCTCGATCAAGTTATAAAGGTGTAGAAGGTTGAGATGTGATTATAAGGGATGTGGTCTATGTGGTTGGCATCAAGGAACTTATTTTAATGGGGATTAGGGGGAGTTTTTAGCCAACCACTTTCTATGGAGAGGTTTATTTTATAGGTGTCACCTCAGATAATAAGTTATTCAAACTTAGTGTTATTTCTATAGTCATGGTTTCTTTTGGTAGAGCCAATGGCTGGGGCATAAGAAGCTCTATTTGGGTTAGCCTCTTTCTTAGAGTTGGTAGATTATTAAAAATGGAGACTATAACCAAATTCTCAAAAATGAATTTTATAGGATTCCTTATTACTTTTAGTGTGGAAAGAATATAAGAATATATAATAGTAATAATATAAGTAGAAGATATAACCACATGCATTATTGTAGGTAAACTTACAACTAGAAATTTTACACTAGGCACTAAAGAAATGATAAAAGAGACTACCTCATAAATATTCTAACTTTATTCTGGCATGAGCTAGCCTAAGGTGTATCCTCCTTATTATTCATATAGACTCAAAGATTTTTATTTCTATATTTTAGATTATTCATCATCTAGTTGTCACATTCTTTCCTCCTAATTCAATTCTTCTGATAGATAGTAAACTATAGAGATCAATTATTTTGGTTATTCTTATTCTAGCTCCATTAAAGCCCCTATATATTTCCCCTCTTCCTTAGTAGATAGGGAGACCAAGTGATGGTATCTCTTCTATATTTATACCTTAGGAAGGAGTAAGGGAATCCTTGTGCTTCTTTTGGTATGTAAAGATAGGTGGAGTGGAGGGTGGATGAGATGGTAGAGGGGTTGTGGGAATAATTTTAGTAGGAGGTGGAGTTAAATGTGATGAAGTGGAAGGTGTAGACATGGAAGAGATTCCCTAAGGGGAGTTATGATATTTAGGAGAGTTTGGGGGAGTTAGAATTATAGTGAAATATGACTAAAATAATTTTGGTAGGATCACTTGGATGAATAAGGTAAGAGGAGGAAATGTAATCATCAATAAACTACTCCTCCTTTGACCAGATGACATAATAATTAGCCTCTCCATTGTTATTATTATACCACATAATTTATCATATAAATATGTTGAAGTAAGAGGAATACAAGGACCATTAATCCCTCTAAAAATATCCTTCTTGAGCTAAGGATATAAATCCATTTGGATACCATATTGATCTAGTTGTTATTTTGTGGCTTCTACTTCTAGCAGAAGAGGCTGATCTAGTGGTTGATATCCTTGTGGTGGAGATGGAGGCCATTACAAACTCCATCCATTATGAGCCTCTTAGTACATTGCCTATAGAATATATTTATGTATTTTTCAAGTATCATATATATATATTTGTCCTTCATCTTTATCCAAACTTCAGAGTCATCTGAGGCATTCAAGAAAACTTGATCATGGCCATAGGCTTGGTGACTATAATAAACACGAAATTTTTTATTCTCCAAGATGGTTTTGAGGTACCTACTTATTATTTTCTTGGGGTATCATTATATGAATGGTGAAATAAGTAATTTATCTCATGTCTTAGCTTTATCATCTAAATTAAAGTGTGACATAGTCGCATACTGGTGTTTTTTAATGCTGAAATCCATTTTAAAGTAATAGGCCAAGTGTCTTTGACCTAACTATTTATCAATTCTATTAAAAACTTGATAAATAATATATTTTTATATAATGTGATTAGGAAAATTATGAATTAATAATATAACAAACCTAATACTCTCTAAACTAATGATAATTACATTTGGGTACAACAAATAACCACCATGTTAGTGAGTGTCCTCATTATGTATTTAGATTGTCTAGGCATTGGGGTGCCTTTCATAGATTGGTATTCATGAGTATGTAATTCATTTATTATTTTCTTGATATCATCATTGTACCTATGATAGGACATAAAGGATAAATATTTTTTGACCCTATTTACCAAAAATTTAGTTATTGGTTTCCATTCTTGGCCATAGGAATTATTTATAGTGGTCATCACTATATCTAGTATATAAGATATCATATAAAATTTTATATCCTCATGTTTATAGTTAGGGTAGATTATCTTTGCCTTTAGTGTGTATTTATGATCTTTCCCAAGGATACCAATTTTTTAGTTGTCAATAATATGTCTAGTAGGGGTACCCATTTGACCTAAACATAGGTAATAGTTGGGAACCCATATAATGTGTTCAACAATGCCATTGCTATGACAACTCCTAGTCTAAATTTATGACTTTAATTAGAGGAGCTTAATCAATTACAATTTATACTCTATACCTTTATAATACATTCCTTAATCTATCCATCTATAATGTTACTCTCAAGCCAAAATTGGTTGAGACTTGATTGTAGACAATTTCAAGGCACAGAATCCTAAGATACCTTAAAAATTCATTCCCTAAGATGTAAGTAGAGGTAATCTATACTTTCCTTACATACACTATGTTTATTACATTTGTTTCATTAATTAATTTAAATTTAAAGAGGTTAATGCATAACATTACCAAAGGTTTGACCATAGTCTAGTGGAGACCTTATTCCTTAATTAACAACAGATCATATATATATTGTTTGCCCTCTAGGGAGAGTTTGTCCTCTATAGAATATGATAGAATTGATTCAAACTCTTCTTAAAGGGATGAATAGTAAGGTAATTTAAAAATTCAGAACACTCTTCTCAAATATAGTGTCTTCATATTTAATTTATGTCACTAATGAGTATGGGGAGGGGGCTGAGGGATTACCTTGTTTTGATGAAGATGTCATTACTATCCTTTAGTTGATGTAACTCTAATGAGGTTTTGGACTGGTTTTTTATTTTCTTGGTGACTAGTAAAATTTATGGCTTGCTTGATGTTAAGGAAGATTGAGAATGAATTTAATTAATCAATAGATAAATAACAAAGTGAATCCAAATTTTCATAGATTTTGTATATATCACTCACAAGCCTATGTATTAAATGTATTCATGTGCCTTCAATGCTGATTACAAAAATTTACTTTTAATGCTCATTTTGATTTGAATATGCTAGAAAGCTTTGGCAGGTGCCTTTAATTTACTTGTGGCAATATTTCATTAATACTATGTGTCCATTCATTTATTTTGAGATAACTTTCAACCATTCATTGACTTATTTCTTGACCATGCTTTCCCTAGATAGTGTCACATGTCATGATTTCATTAACTTAACCCTTTGAATTATTTAACTATGTTTTGAAGGTCATGTAGTGGTAGGTTAATATGATTAAGCCATGTTGCCTAATTGCTAAACACTTGGAAGCATAAAAGCTTGAGGTATTATATTTTTATTCCTTTTGGTGAAGAACATCCCATACTTATGGGTCATCATGATCAAGCTACATGGAGTGATATCAGAGGCCCAGAGACTTGAGAGACCAAAGCATTAGATTGGTGACCATAAAATTTCTTAACCTTCTAATGATGAATTTTATTAAAAATGTGCACAATGTTGATCATTTAGAACCCCATAAATTTATAAGTTTGGGGAATTAGGTTGTAGAACAAAGAACCACTTAACCTTTCCATAGACATGGATTACCATGATCTAGATAGATGGGCTGATTTCAAAATCTTGGAGACTTAGGACGTGAGTACTATTAGCATGTAGACCATGAAACTATAAAGTTATTTAGTAAATAAATGAAGTTTCCATGTATCCATTTTAATGTGAATATGTTGTGTGGCATGTTTTGAAATCTCAAGAGGCTCGAGGGAGGATCAAAAGACGTAACATTTTTAAATCATCCAAAACACTGAATGATACAAGAGAAACATGTGTCACAACCATGTAAAATATTTCATGTGGGTCTGATTGGAGAAAAATCAATTGTATTTGGCTATTAATACTATGATCAAAATATACATACTAGGACATAGAAAGATTAGATCTATTATCTTACAAATTATATCCAAGTAAAATTCATGAAAGTCCAAGGTTTAAAATGACTTAAGATAATAGTTTAAACTTAGAATTTTATGATTTTATATAAATAACCATTAATGACAAATGCATGGTACCCTAGTCATAGATATTTAAGCTCATATCTCCCTAGGTACTGGTAATTTCAATAATGGCTCCCTATTTTTAAAAATTTGAAAAATGGTGTGTGTGTGTGTGTGTGTGTGTGTGTGTGCGCGCGCGTGCGCACAACAAATGGCCACTGATAGGGGAAAATACTTATAATTTTTTTGAAAACCCAAAACATTATAAATATATTATGATAAAATTTTAGTCTTAATATAGAAGGAATAAGGAAATCCAATTTCTATAACAAAACTCTTACTTCTTAATGAAACATACTAACCTTATCATTCCTTGGATTAATGTGTGATCCAGTGAAATTAATTTCCCTTGGTCATGAAGACATTTACAAAGACCTAAATAAAAAATATAGGTTTCATTTTAATTTTTAACCTTGTAGAAAAATAAAAAAATCATGGGCATTGATCTATTCCCATCTAAGCATCCATAGACCTGATAGAGATACCACTAGTTCTACTCAAAGTCTTGATCTATTACTAGCAATATGTCCATAGACCTGGTAGAGTTTACTTGAATCACCTAGTCTCTATCAATTTTTAGTCTTTAAAAAATAATAGATATAGGAATGTTGGGAACTACCTCTGGATGGATGTATGAAATTGGAAAAATTATTCCTCAATATATCCCTATCAGTATGTATCCAAACCTATATTTATCATCTCCTATCCAAGTTTTAACATATGATAGTGTAGTACATCTTTGGGAATGGGAAGCTTTTATAAAATTTTCTTGATTATATCAAATCAAGTGCCAAATATATATTAAGCCTATTCAATCTAAATAAAACCAAAATTTAATCATAATACATACCTTAAATCTATAAAGTCTAGTATTGTAAGAATACATTTCCATGAGTATCAATTATGCTACCTTTAGGTATCATCCCCTTTATTTTGGCACTTCCTTTTCGATTTAGTTTGGGAAATTTTTAAAGATAGTTCTAAAACATATGAAACTAAACAAAAAAGCATGGAACTATTGTATCAAAAGAAACAAAGCTACTATAATAGAAAGTAAGTGAAAAAATAGGAAATTTAATCTAGAAAGCAAGAAATATAATTTATAAAGTGGGAAATATAATCTATAAAAAAATAAATATAATCCATAAAGTATGAAATATAATATAATTCTACTTTAAATCTCCATTTATATTTTATTGTGATGCATTTCTAGTTGGAGCATCCATGAAGTAATGCTTCAAAAATTTTCCATTGATTATCTTTACCTTGGATGTATTTTAACTAAAATTCATTGTTTCTAAGGATTTAATATACCTACTATGGTCCAATACATAATGGAGTTAAATTGTCATGATACCCTTTTATATTGTGTACTTTATCCTAGAGGGGCACTAGGTCTGAAATCCTGAAAGCCTTGATTTTGGATCTTTTATCAAACCAACATTTGAAAATATCCTAATGTTTATTGAAGTTGTGTAGTGCTTCAATTCTTATATCTTCTAATTATACTATCTCAAGTAATCTATAAGTTTTTATCTCATCTTTGACCATATATTCTTACATGAATTTCTAAGTTGGTATCTTGAGAGTTATTGGGAAGACTGGATATAATCAATATACTGACATAAAAGGTGAATCCTTAAGATCTTGCTTGTGCCTAGTTCGGTCCACCCATAGTGTATATTTTAATAACAGATTCCATTCTCTTGGTTTTTTATATACAAATTTATTTATGGCATCCATAAGGTTTTGATTGGTTGATTCAACCACTTCATTTCCTTGTGGGTAATGATTTGAAGAGAACTTGAGGGTGATGTAATTATGGTAAGCACATTTTATGAATTCAATACATTATAATGTTGGACTATTATCATATACCAATGAAACTAGTGTGCTAAATCAAGTGACTATTTTCACCTCTAGGAAATTGATGAGATCTATGGCTCATGAATTCCTAGTAGCAATAGCCTCTATCCACCTGGTATAATAATTAGTAGTCATGAGGATGAACTTGTGTCTTATTAAAGAATTTGGATTTATTACCTTAACAAATTTTAGGTCTCATTGGGTGAAAGGGAATCCTTCAATGAATGGATGTAAGTGTATACCATCTTTCACCTCTTTTTTTACAAACATTTATCACTCATGGCAGATTACAACATGGTTATGGGTGTCCTTGAAGATTATAGGCTAGTTATAACCCATCCTTATAATATTATGAGTTGTATTATTGTGAGAAGGATGCCTATTTCCAACCTTTTAATGCAGGTTATCTAAGATATCCCTATATTTCTCTTTCAAAATGTACCTAAGGTGGATACCTTCATAGTTATTCCTATAAAGGACCCTTTTCTTGATCATGAAATGGGTTGATTTGAACACGAGGGTTCTCTTTCATTCTCTATTCAACTATGGAGAGCATCTCCCTATAAACATGTAATGGATTATATGTGAGTGTCATTATTCTCCTGTCACCTTGGATTTATTTGTTTATGTGATATTAATGCATGGGTTAGTTTGAGTAATTAGCTATATGAGGCCATAGAATCTCACCATTTTAGTTGGTCTAATTTCAAGGTAAAACTCTTGAATTTTTGCCATCCATTTGCCTCTACTTTCTCCCATATTATTCTTGTAAATAACAAGTTTGATAGATGGGTTAGGGACAATGGCATATGTCTTATTACATAGAATACAATGTCTAAATTTTTTTATAGCCTTGATAAAAGCATAAATATGATTTTCAATCATGTAATACTTTAGGTATCCATCATTTAGGTTGGTAATCATGAAGGCAATGGGATGCTTATTGTCTTATACATTTTACATTAATAATGCAACAATGCTATGTTATGAATTTAATGGATAAAGATATAAACCTTTAATGAAATATAGGTTGATCAAAACTAAGTCTTGAGTAATTTTTATTTTGATGTCCTAAAAGGATTTATTGGCTTCTATCACCCACTCAATTTTGGCATCCTATTTTAGCATGGAATTCAATGGCTTAATAATATATGTGAAACTGTAAATGAAATTTCTCATGAATTTGATATTTATAAAAAAGACTTCATATCTTTATTTTTATTCAGTGGAGTTAGCATGAAGATGGCCTAGATGTGGTTTGGGTCAATGGATATCCCTTATTTCTTGATAATATGACCCAATAATTTTCCTTTAGTCACTTAAAAAATACAATTATTGGGGTTCAGAGAAACTCCATACATTTTGAACCTATAATTTTTTTTTAATATATGGCTAACATGGTCATGCCTATTCTTGAAAAATATTGTAGAATCATCCATGTAGACAATGATGAACTTCCCCACTAGTCCCTAAAAGGTGAAATCCATCACTCTCTAGAAAGTGTCCCCTGTATTTATTAGGTCAAACAACATCCTTTTATATGAAAAATTTCCCCATTTGGTGGTGAAAGTAGTATTCATCCTATCTTCTACCTTTACTAATACCTAGTTGTAGACTAAGAATACATCCAAGAAAGACATCATGTCTGTGTGACTCACCATATAAATTACTTTGTCTAGAGAAGGTAGAGGATAATTGTCCTTTTTGAAGGCTTTGTTTAAGTTCATAAAGTCAATACATAGCCTTATTTATCTATTATTTTCCCTGACTAGTACCAAACTAGCTACCTAGGTCAGTTACCTTATTGGGAAAACAATCATTACATATAATAGATTTAGTACTTCAATCTCTATGAGAGGTTCTACGACTAGATTCACTGGTCTCTTCCTTTGCTTGAATGGTTTGTGTTCTAGTTTTAAAAGGATGGTGTGGGCAATGACCCTAAAATCAAAGATCTTCACATCATCATATGTCTCAGAAATGACATCCTTATAATCTATAATCAATCCCTTCATCTTGTGTTTTTTGTTTTTAGTACAACTCAAACCTATATTTACTAGTTGGGGAGCTTGGTTAGTCCGCAATTTCTCCTTGGTGAAGGTGTACTTAGTTTATTTAATATGTTTCTAATTTTGGGCCTGAGGGTCAACATCAAAACCTTATTTTAGTGAAACCATGCTGAAAGGAATTCAATTTTATTTCAACTGTATAACACCTTCTTCACCCATATCTTCAATCTACATAGGTTGGATATTTCCTTCATCTATTTTATGGGCCTCAAAATATCTTGAATTTTTTAAGAATTGTATGATTTTTTGATCATTATAAAACACCTAGAAGTTCTCCACATTATCCAGGACAAAAGGGCATGAGATTAACTCTATTTAATTTTTTTGCATTTTTAATTCCTAAAGTGTTACTAAATTAGTAGTGGAGGCTACCAATGAATCAACTATCTGATTCTTCTCTTCTAGGATGGATTTTATTATGAATGATTCTAGGATTCAATAAATTTCCAAGATTGGTATTTATACTTATTTAGGTTTTCAAGCTTGTAATTATACTTATTTATAATCTCAGTTACAACTAGTTCATAGTCATTAAACATTAGAAGTTGTTTGTAATTCTATTTTAATGTGAATTACAGGCCTAATATTAGGGATTCATACTCATCTCTAGTGTTGGTTTAGGTGAACTATAACCTAAAATAAACTAGGTAATGCTTATATTATAGGTTTTTTAGGGCCACACCTATGTTAGAACCTTACTTAGAATGAGTTCCATTAAAGTTTAGAGTCCATAATTGAGAAGGGCCTTCAAATTAGTTTTCATGCAATTATTGTTTGGTGTTAAGTGTACACTCCTATGTGTGTCAACATGAATTCAACCTACTCATTCTTTGTGTTGCAATCAATAATCAATTACTTCATTTCAGGATCTTTATCTACCCTGATTTGGTTTTGTACACCTTTCCAAGGTAGCCACATGTGGGATAAATTTGTGACCATGTATCCATTTAGAATTTATTACCAGTCTCAAGTCAATAACAAGCCATATGCCTCTGGAATGTCAAAAATCAAGATGTCAATAGTCTACTACACACATGGATCTAATGACACATGTTTTTCAATTTTATAACTCATGGGACTAAGTATTTATTCAACTATAGTACTACTCTTTTTGACATGTCAAGATTCAAACCTAACTTCTAGAAAACAACCATAATCATCACATTAGTTGATTCCCTAAAATCAAATAGGTCATTTTGTAATTTATTTTACTAAGCATTTGAACTATCAACAAGAATGATGATATATCATGTTTATCCTTTACATTATTATTTTTGCATGGGTAGTTTTAGACTTATCAGAAGTCCTCCTTGTTGGGGCCTTTAGTAATAATTCCCTTTATTTTTTGATTTGAGCTAGCTCATGAAGATTGACATTATATTTTATATTTTTCATGCCTTCAACAATATTATATCCTCCCTTGCCATGATGCTCAAATCTCTTTGACTGATCCTTTTATTTAAGAGGAGGTTGATTATCCCTCCTAAATGAAGGTAGATTATTTCTCTATGGTAGTGGTAGATTATTGTTAGAATTTATATCAGGAGGACATTTATATCAGGAGGAGTAGTGGTACTTTTATTGGGAAGAGTTGAAGACTTCATATGTTGCTTTCTTCTTAATTTTTAGTTGCTCTTGACATTTTGGTACTACTAGAAATCATGAACTTGATCGATGTTATCCTCAAGATCATTGTCATCTTCCCTTGGGAAAGAGATGTCATAAGTGTCAAAGACCGTAATTCTGTTAGGGTTTCTCAAATAATTTGAAGAAGATGGTTCTTATTGATCGACAAATCTTTACTATTTCTTTGCTTCCTATTGGAAGATTTAAAAATTAGTGAAGAATTGATACAATCTAGTACCTCATGTTATGTGGTTTTATTGACTTGACACCCATTAGGAAGAGTTGCATCCATGATATTAATCTCTGACTTATTATTAGATGGATCCTAATGTTATTGATTATTCCCAAACTTGTTGAAATGCTTATTATACCTTTGGAATCCATAACTATGATTGTTTTGATTAGAGTTATGTCCACCTGTATTACCAATACATTTTTACATGCTAGTAAATTCATTACTTAATTTCTATACTATCATTTGGATAACTTCCATCTTTATCTTAATTGACTTGGGAGCATTATCTTGTGTGGAAGTGTTATTAACTAGTATAGAAGGATAACATTTGCCTTGATGGTTAGAAGCAAAATTGTTCAATAAAATAGGATACTAATTTTGGGTAAAATGCTTATGGTAATTGATTATAGACTAGGGTCTAGTGTTGTGCCACAACATTCTAGGTTACACTATAGATTGGGTTAAAATCCATGTAGATAGGTCTAAGGCTATGTGGAGGTAATGATTATAACTAAGGATAAAACTATTTATCTATATTATTTGTCTCTCTTTAAGCCAAGGGTAAAGTATCATTATTGATATCCCTACCTAAAAATACAATAGTCATATAATGTAGGCCATTTTTATATAATTCTAAGGAAAATGGCTCATTAGGCTAATAGTGAGATTCCAATTTACTATACATATTTTGAAACCAAGTGTTGAATTCTTAGATTGGCTCATTAGGATATCTTCTAATACTAAAAAAGTGTTGGTAGATAGCACTTGCATTGGTAATCTAGCCAAATTATGCTAAGAAGGTATCATGACATTCTATCCATGTTGTGATTGATCCTTCTAATATATTTAGAAACCAGTCATAGGTTACTTCTTGCAAAGTGAAAGGGAACAACCTATAATCCATGTCTTTGTGAGTCACATTCAAGATCCCTAAGGTGGATTTGAAGGCTTTTATATGTTATTTTTTAGTCCTTCCTCTTGATGCAAATAAATAAAGGAGATATTTCTTTAGATTTTTAGGCAAATCATGCACCACTTTTGTGACATTAATAGTTGATCTAGTCAACCAAGTTGGGGCTTGAGGTGGAGGATCTAGAAATGGGATATGGATATGGGACATTATAATGAAGATGGGTTTATCTTCTTGGGAATCATGTTTTCTCCCTAGGTCTCTTAAAAAGACCTCTATCAGACCTAACCTTTCTATATATCTCCAAAGGTGGTTGTAATAGGTTATTGTCTTACATTGAACTTGTTAGTCATCTGGGTACATCTAATTCAAATCAAGTAATCTTACCTCTTAGGATATAGGTGGAGGTTCAAGCCCTCTTTTTAGGGACAATTTGAAATTTTTTATTGATGTGAATTTTATACATACCCTAATGATTTATTATGAGTTTATTGTTATCACTCAAAAAGTGCACCCTTTCAAGAATATGTGCTTGTTCTCACTCCTATTGATATAATGGAAACTCTTTTGGTTTGGATTATAAAACTTTATCCATCTCTTGATTTTGGATTGGCATAAGAGGAGGCTCTTTCTTATGATTATGCGTCCTAAAACTTGGAATTTTGAAGCAAGTAGACTCTCTTGAAGGTTTAAGAGGTTCTAGTTCTTCCTATTTAGAACATGGAATTGTGGACTCAATTATTTGTATTATAATGGGGAACTATTATATTGGTTCTCTTATAGCTTCATTATATATCTTGAATTATTCTATCTCTTGATTTTGGATATAGGCCTTCTATGCAAGTTCTTTGTGATGCTTATTATATTCCTCTTCCCTATCAAAATTCATACACTATCTCTAAAAGTCAAAAATTATCTCTTGGTCACTTTTTTTAGGCTTATTAGAAACATAATTAGGGGTGGAAGGTGGGTAAATATCATGAGAATATCAATATCCTACTCATTTAAAAGCTACATCTTCACAAAATGGAGTATTGAAATACATACGAACTAATGTTATTTTAGAACTTGGACTAATTAAAATAGCTATATATAACTTGGATTTAGTATATTTTGAGTACTTTATAAATGTTTTTGTTGCAAATTTATAAAACCATCACTAATCTTTAGCAATATTCTATGTTATTATCCCATTGGGCATGCCAGAAACTATTATCACTCAAAAGTGCACCCTGTTAAGAATGTGTGCCTATTCTCATTTATATTGATATAATGGAAATTATCCAAGGTGTGGGACATTTTATTTGAGATAATATCTAGATGAAGGGCTGGTTCCCTTTGGTAAACTCACCTACTTGTCTCTAAACTATCAAATTTTTCTCTTTATTGACTAGGAAATGGTAAGAGTAATGTTAAAGCTAAAAATGGAAATGAAAAATAAAAATTATGGTGATGAAAAAATGTGAAGGTTAATTATGCATATTCTTGACATAATTTGGAAGATAAATAAATTTAACATATTTAATTCATCTTCATACAATGACTCTTTGATCAGTATTTCTCATAGAGGTCTAGTCAAACACTCACACTAACTTGGAAGGAATAAAAAATGATTGAATTCACTTCCAGATTAGGTATAAATCAGAATTATACACTTTATATAACTTGAGAGACTTATTATTTTCTGCATAAAGGTGAGATATTCAAACATAAACATAAGAAAATCAATCATTTACTAAGTTACTATTAGAGGTACAATCACTGGGGGGTTGAATCAATGATGCTAGATATTCAATCTAATTCCAAACTCTTTAAAAACTTAACCATTAAACACATAAAATAATGAATAATACACATCATTCATAAAAATTAATGTGGAAGAAAAAATAAGATCAAGCATAAAACACATGATATATGTGGGAAACCCTCTAAGGGGATAAAACCCATTGAAACCTGTAAGATGGACTACAATCCTATAATAATAAGATCAAAAATTTAGACTAAAAAAAAATAATATAGGAACACCCATCCATTATTTTATTAAGACACCAATCCCACAAGGATCTATTGCCCTTATCTAGCTGAACACCCACAACAACTAGACCTCTAACAAACTTTATCTTCCAAGGAGGAACCAACCCCCTAGGTAACAAAGCACCCACTCAACTACCTTGAATAGATCATCTTAAACAAATTTTTATACTCTTTAACTGATTATTACAACATTTTTTTTCATTCTTCACATCTAATATCTCCCAAGCTACCTCTAGGACTAACTCACTCAAATCGCCTCTTCTAGGCTCATTAGCTACAATGACCTATGTGTTCTCCTACATAAACTTGATCAAAAAATAATGAATGATATTATTCACTTTATTTTTGTCCTCAATAACTTTTACTTTCTCTTTCAAATGTTTTCTACTTCACTCAACACATTGCTCTCTCAGCTCCATTCCAAATAGGCTAATTATGCTTAATATTTATACCATACACTCATCTAACCCATATTGGTCAGCCAATATGGTTAAAATATTTATTTTAACTTTTAAATAGGTATTCATATATGTTACATGTAATAACCCCACACTCCTTAGGTTATCCATTACCTCATTGACCCCAAACCACCATTAGGTCTTGGTGAAACCTAAAACAATTAGGCCTACTCACCCATATGTTACAACTTCAACTCCTAGGGACACTTTAAACTTATAAAAATGATTTGAACACAAAACATATATCCAATATACCCTTTATAACTCAATCATGGGTCCATACCACTTAGAACACCAACTCAACACTTAAACCTACTAATTAGGTCTCCTTGCTCTTTAGGCCTTCAAACACATAAAACATAGTCTCAAACTTCTAAAGAAACAACTAAAATATTTCACATATCCATATTATTATATAATATTGGTGAAACATTTAGGACCTATTCAATTCCTTCATTTGATTTATATAACTCAACACATGCTCTAAGCACTCAAAATAACTCTCTCAAAATGACCATTTAGACTAGTTATATATAGTCAAACTATAGTCAAGCTATTTTTACTCTCCATATCTGATCAAGGGCATGTAATGAAAAAAAATGACTTATTATAATCATTTAAGACTTATAAAAAATCTAAATACTCATTTACTTCTTTAATTCTACTCAGAGTTCTTCAACTTACCTCTATAAGATTGTCACTTAAACTACTAGTGTATTCAATAGACACAATCAACTTCTAATCCTTTGTTCATACTAAATATAGATTGGTCAGACCTTAAAAATAAATAAAAATGGTCCTCATGTATTATAAAACACTATCCAATATTTATTTCATCTTGGAACATCGAAATACCATTAGGAACTATTCAATTATCCTTTTTGGGTCACTTACAAAACATGTTCAAACCTTTAGTCAACTTTAGAGCTCACTGACTTTAACTGTACATATAATCAAAACTTATAAATAAATTATATAGATGAAAATTTAAGTCCTTATAAAATTTTAAATTTAAACTATCAAGTTATTCATCCTAGATATAAATATATTTGTAAAATACTATAGAATGGTTTTTTCTTTATTAAATTCAAATACCAATGATCACTAGTTAATGCAAAAGCATCTAACACTTCTATTTATATCATGATACCTAAAATCTTGATCAAATACACTCTGTTGATCTCCTTGGGATTTTGCTAGATTTAACTTTCATCACTTGTTTTTGATCTTTGATCCTTGCTTTTAAGATCGTGCCACTTGGTAGCCTTGCATGCCTTCCACTCACCCTATAGTCAATCTTTAATGATATTTTTCCACTTGGTATCCCCACATGCCTTCTAAGAATTTTGTTAACTTATTTACTTAATACACATCATTTATATTTCTCTACATAGTTAAATTCACTCCATTAATCTTTAATCTATTTGATCAAACATGCACTATTGATCTACTTACTAGATCTCTATGATTGTGACACATCTTCATTGTGTTCATTTTTAGGATCTCTAACTAATAAACTTTGTGCTCACTATTGTACTCTATCTGAAAAGTATAAAACTCATTATTAGATCCTTATCTAGTTAGATTAATTTCTCTTCATATATCTTCATCACCTGATTAAATGCTCGCCATAGATCTTTGATATCATAAATTTGGATAAGTATGGGAACTTATTGAACTCTGACTTAGAAGCCAAATTTGCACCTTAATAATGTTTTTTACACTGCATGTCAAGACCTAAAAATTTAACCATATGATCTCTTCACATCGGGGAATCTATCCATATATCAATATTCTCTTTACTTCACACATGTGAATGTTAACATCATTAATAGTCTCACTCAATTTTATCTATAAAGATGACTACTTGAACCTAGACACAAATATGATTACTCTGATAAATTAATTTCACTTCCACAATCACTCCAAGCACTCAAAACACCCCATAGGGTATCTTCAACATGATCATACATTAATAACATCTACCATCTACCTATCCAAGTCAAACACTGAATAACTATGCAACAACACTAAATCACACTTTTTCATTATCATTCTAGCACACATGACACCTCATCAACATCCTTGGTCACCTTGGAGACATCATTGACAAATGACCAAAAATATCCCCCTTTGTCATTAATTTCAACACTAATACAAAGCTTATGCTTAGACTTTATCTCTCTCTCTTCAATAATTTTATCCCCCTATGACATAATGATAAAGTGGGCTCAAATTCTAATCCTAGATACTTGAAAATACTTCAAGGACCAATAAAAAGAAATGACCACCTCTAAGATATCATATAGAATTCCCATAACATTATACATACCTCTTCTTACCTTGAGCTTCTCAAACTTGCTCCATGATTACATTCTTCTTTGATCATACATAGCTTCTATGAGGATAAAACATACATGAACATAAAAAACTACATGAAATTACCTTTAAAACATTAGGATAGACTCCCCCTAAGTCACCTAATCTTAGGAACCTTTTTGATCATCTTCAAACCATTTCCAACAATGATGAATCAACATAATTTCCTTCATACATTATCTCTCAAATTCTACTACATAGTCCTCTAATCCTAGGTACTGACCATTTACAAAGCTCTCCCTTTTTTTATTCATGAGGATTCAATACATTGACAAAGCACCTAACTTGGTTTGATCAAGTCATAAAATCAACATACTTGAGTTCACATCTTTAGCTGACTTCTTCATATCTTTATTATGACTAGAAGATCTCACATATGCTCCCCCTTACATCATGCATAACTCTTCAAGCCTTTCAAAATATCTTAGTTATCCTCTTGCTCCACACTCTACCTAGATCATGATATCTTCAAAAATACTTATCAACTAACTAGATCTAGCATTAACTCTTCAATTCTATCCACACTCAATCAATGCTCTTATGAAAACACCAATAGATGGTATATATTTAAAACACTATGAACTCTATGGCATACATAACTTGAAATATACATAAAATTTAGACCATCTTCATGATATAAAAAATATTAAAACACATTCTCCTCATACTCCATATTAACCTTGCCTTCAATATTCATCATTTTACCAATCAATTTAAGCAACAAAAATTGACAAGTTCTTACCTTTGGAACAAAAAAAACCTAAACACACCTTGATCATAGTAGAAAAAGTTCAACACACCTTTTTTTGAAAATAAAATATTTTGACAACTCAACATCTTGGATTAGACACCTAGATACCTCCACTTCTTACATGTAGACATTGGATACATAGCTTCATTCTTCACCATTTGACTAACTAGATAATCCTTCAGATCACTAAACTTCTTGATGTACTTTAATAATAATCCAAGACATCTTCTCATGACATTTATTTTCTTGTAACATCAATTAAAAACTCAACTAGAATCCACCATGCTTCCTCTTATTGACAAGTGTTTCCTTGAAGCCTAGATAGAGACAACCCTTTGACATAGAGAGACTAAAAGTCCTAAAAATTAGGAGACTCCTATATCTCCATACCTTTATTTAATTTTTATTCCTACCTCATCCTTTGATTGACTTTGAATGGATGCTTGATTTCATTTTTGCTTCAAATTTGTTAAAAAATGTTGACAATAGATGTTCTTGTCTTTCCTTCATATCTGTCATAGCAAACAAACCATTTATGGTCTTAGTTTGATCACTCCTATTATACTTAGGTATCTATATCCATGTGTGACCTCTTCCTTGAACACTAAGATTTACATACGCCTTGTTTTGAATTGAGAACTCATTCAACATGTTCTTGTAATATCTAGCAATGTGACCAACTTTATGACATCTAAAACAAATAAGATCATTCACAACTTTTTCATGATGATGATTGTGATCTTTCTTTGATTGATTTATTTCTTTTACATTCTCTAGATTGTCTTATTTCTTTTACTCTATGATCTTGATTAAACTTATCTTGACTAAATGGTCTTTGCTTGGAGAACATAACAATGTGACCAACTCTATGACAATTGTAGTAGACAATGTCTTCCATACTTTTTGACTGAATATGGTAATTATCTCCTTTTGACTAATTTCTTTTTCTTACACAATCCTTTGTCTTATTACCAAAAATATGAAAAAAAAATAATTGCCCATAAAATATTTGGCATACCTTGAAGCATTTGGCTATCTGATTGGATTGTTCCTTTTGTTCTTGACCTGATTTGTCTTATTATCTTTCATGCTACCATCCTCTTTTTCTTGTTCTAATCTCTTTTATTTTTATTCAATATTACATATCTTGATTATGACCTTTTCATACTAATATTTTAGGGAAACAAGATTAGTATTAAATTGAACATATTCAATGTATTTAACTCTCATGATTGAACTTTTAGCCTCTAACTAAATTATGAGATATTTGATGGTATTCTTATCCTCCTTAACTTATTTATCCATGTCATCCTTCAATATATATTCTTTATATTCAATAGACTTGATTTTTTCTTCAATTGTTCTTTTCCTCTATATCAAAATTTCCAAAAAATATTCCCTCAAGATAATTAACTTGTGCTTCAGGACCTTTGATCATATTCCTCATTTTATGATTTCTCTTCTTTTGCTCCTTTAGTTCACCAAGTGTACCCATGAGCTTAGCTTCTAGATCAACTTATTCTTCCTCACTATCATAGAACACTAATTCTTCTCCAATATCATGGCAAAATAATTCATCCCACATGATGTCCTTTTATTTTTAACAACTTTGCATTTTAGCCATATTATACCATGGATCACCTTCAAGTGGTTAAAATTGCCAAAAAGGTCCTACTCTAGTACCAATTCTTAGAGGTAAAATCATTAGGGGGAAAATAACTGATGCTAGATATTCAATCTAATTATAGACCCTTTAAACCCTTAACCATTCAACATAAACAATCATGAATCATACAAATCATTCATAAAAATGAATATGGAAGATAAAACAAGATCAAACACAAAACACATGATATATGTGGGAAACCCTCTTGGGGGATAAAACTCACTGAACCCTCTAAGATGGAATATAATCCTATAATAACAAGATAAAAAATTTAAACTATAACCAAATAATAAAATAATATCCATCCATTATTTTAGTGAGACACCAATCCCATAAGGAGCTACCACCCCTATTTGGATGAACACCCTCAACAACTAGACCTTTAACAAAATTTATCTTCCAAGGAAGAACCAAACCCTTAGGAAAATAAGAACCTACTTAAATAACTTAAAGAGATAATATTAAGCACCTATTACTATTATTAAATTGATTATGACCACCTTTTTCTACACTCTTCACCTCCAATCTCTCAAAAACTACCTCTAAGACTAACTCACTCAAACTACCTCTTCTAGGCTAATTAGGTTGAATGACCTATGTGTCCTCTTACATCAACTTGATAAGATAATATTGGTTGATCCTATTAAGTCTCTATTGGTATTAAATTACCTGTACCTTCTATTTCAAAGTTGATCTCCTTTTCTTAGCACAATGCTCTCTCAACTCCACTCTAAATAGGCCAATTACGCCTAGTTTATATACCATACACTCATCTAACCCATATTAGTCAGCCAAGATGCTTAACATACTTGTTATAAATTTTAAATAGGTATTAATAAATTTTAAATTTAATAACACCACACTCTTTAGGTTTTCTATTACCTTATTAACCCCAAACCACCATTAGGTCTTGGTGAGACCTAAAACAATTAGGTCTACTCACCCATACATTACAAATTCAATTCCTTGGGCCAATTTAAACTTATAAAAATGATTTTAAAACATAAAAAATATATTCAATAGATCATTTTTAAATCCCTCATGAGTTCATGCCACCTAGAACACCAACTCAACACTTGAACCTACCAATTAGGTCTCCTTGCTCTTTAGGCCTTCAAACATAAAAAACCCAGTCTCAAACTTTTGAAGAAAAAAATCAAATATTTTACATATAAATATGATTAGATAAAATTGGTGAAACCTTTATGAAATTTTAAATTCCTTAATGTAATTTAAATAATTCAACACATGTTCTAAGCGCTCAAAACAACTATCTCAAAATGACCACTTAGACTGGTCATATATAGTCAGAATACAATCAAGCTATTTTTACTCTCCATACTTGATAAAGGGTATATCATGAAAAAAAATGAATTATTATAAGCCTTTAAGACTTATAAAACATATCCATACTCATTTTATTCTTCAATTTTGGTCAAAACTCTTCAACTTACCTTTGTAAGATGGTCACTCAAACTGCCATTGTATTTATTAGACATAATCAACTTCTAAGCCTTTATTCATACTTAATATGGAATTGTAAAATATAAAAGATATATAAATATTGTCATAAAAGTGTCTATAACACCCTTAAATTTTTATTTAATCTTGAAATGTCAAAATACCATTAATAACTTTTCAATTATCCTTTTTGGGTCACTTGTAGAACATGGTCAAACCTTTAGTCAACTTCAGAGCTCAATAACTTTGATTATACAAATATTCAAACCTTATAGAAAGATTATTTGGATGTGAATTGAAGTAATATTAAACTTTTAATTTTCAACCATCAATAAATTTTTCCTAGATAAATAATATATTCATAAAATACTATAGACTAGTTTTTCCTTTATTAAATTCAAATACCAACGGTCATTGGTTAATGGAAAATCATCTGACACTTGTCTTTAACTTATGCTACCTAAAATATTTATCAAATACATTCAATTTATATCCTAAATATCTTTATATATTTAAATCTCATTAATCATAATTGATCTTTGATCTTCACTTTTGAGATTATGCCACTTGGTAACCATGTGTGCCTTTTATGCACCCTACAGTCAGTCTTCAATGATATTTCAACACTTGGCAGCCCTGCACACCTTTTGAACATTTTTTTCAATTATTAAATTAATTCACACAATTTATATTTCTCTAAATGTTTTAATTCACTTTTTTCATCTTCAATCTTCTTGATCAAACATGCACCATTTATCTGCTTGCTAGATCTCTTTGATTATGACACATGTCTTCAAATATTTTCATTCTTAGGATCTTTAACTAATAGAATTAATGATCAATATTAATATCTATAGGAAAAGTATAAAACACAAAGTTATATCCTTATTTTTTTATATTAATCTCTTGCCATATATCTTCATCTCCTAATTAAACACTCATCATAGATCTTCGATAACATAAATTTACCTAAGTATGGGAACTTATTAAACTATCTAAGAAGCCAAATTTGCACCTTAATAATGTTTTATACACTCCATTTAAATACCTAAAAATTGAACCATATGATCTATTCACATAGTGTAATCTATCCATACATCAAGATACTCTTGAAACCTTCACATGTGTGAATGTTGATGTCATTAATTTGCTCACTCAGATTTATTTATCAAGATGACTACTTGAACATAAACACTCATATGATTTCTATAGTGAATTAATTTCACTTCAAAAATCACTCCAAGCAATAAAAATATCTCATAGGGTATTTGAAACATGATCATACCATCAATAACATCCACCATCTGCCTATCCAAGTCAAACACTAAAGAACTATGCAAGAACACTTAAACACACTTTGTGATTGTCATTTTAGTACAAATAATACCTCATAAACATCCTTGGTCACCTTGGATACATAATTTAAAAACCTCCAATAGCTACATCAATAAAAATTAAGAACACACTTCATGAGCATTTTGAAAATGGAAGAAACATTAGCTCTTTATTATTTCAAGGGTGAAATAGTACAAATTTTGATAGATTTTTAGTAAGCCAAAAGCATAATCTCCTCATAATCATTAAAAAATGAATGTACATATAGAACAAAATAAGATAGAGATAAGAAAATAAGATATATAGAGACCACATACATGTCAACTTCACTCCTAGTTCAACTAAAATTTTAAATTCACCTTCAAAACTCCCTTTCAAATTATTACATAGGACTTTTTGAGTTTAAACATTATTTCATTGAAGTATGGCATAGTAATTAGGGTGAAAATATTTATTGAGTTGTTGTAATTTCAAATATCCTTTATGCATTCTTTGATTGTATTTAGTCTTGAAGAGATATTTAATTAACTCGTCTTGAACTTCCAACTTGTATAAAATCCTTTTGATCTTAAGTTAATTTCTCTTGAACTTGTATGAATCTTAAAGTTTGATTTTAGTTACCTTTATTTCATCTTGGAGTTTGACTCTGACTTATGTTGACTTGCAACATGGAGTTTTTATTTATTTATCTCACTTTCAACTTGGAGTTTGACCTCAATTATCTCACTTACAACTTGTAATAATATTTAAATTTTTGACTTTCTAAATTCAACCTAAATGGGGGCATAGTAGGATGGATATTGCATGATGATATTCTAAGGGTTATCTTGAATGAAAATAGGGACTAAAATATTGACCAAAATATGAAATAAACTTATCCACTTTTGCATCCTTTTAAACTCCACTCTTTTAGGGCTAACTGAAGACTCTTGTTATTGACATGACCTTTTCTAAATCTAGCCAAAATGGGGGGGGGGGGGGGGAACATGTATTTTTTAATTTTATCTCCCTTAAGAAATATTTAAAACATGAAATCATTTAGAAACCTTAGATGAAATTAAAAAAACTTTCACATCAAATTTCATGAGATTTCATTTAATAAAACTCAAAATGTGTACTTTTTGGTGTTGACTAGCTTACATAATTTCATTTTTGAATGCTTGTAGGTCTGTATTTTGCTATTTTATGTAGTTTTATGAGGTCTAAAAAACTCATTATTTTTTAATTATGACCTCTAATATATATTTACCATAGGATAAAATGTGTCAACCCCCTATAGTCAGAATCTTGTATAGGGGCTTTTCATAATGTCATAGGGTATGTTGTAGTTCATTTGATGCCATTTCATATGCATTTCTAGATTTGGTCATAGTCTTAGTCCTTGTGTCATTTGGTGTTTTAGGGGTCATTTTAGAGTCATATATTTAAGGGGAAGGTTTTTATGGTTTCCAAATAGTCAGGATCATGGAAAGAGTTTGCATAGGCCTTAATAAGTGCATTCCAGATTTTAAAGATCAAGTAGTATCTCAAAAACAAGATTTATGAAGCTAGAATATCATTAAGATGTCACAAATAACTAGACTAGATAGATTGATTATGAAATTTATAAATATTATTATAAAGCCTTATGTAACTATTAAACCACATGTAATTAATTTCCTCAGTGCCAAAATCATTCTCTACAACTTTCATATCTTGATGAGTCTTTTATGTTGAGATTTAAGCCTTCAAATTTTATCTTGCCAAGTCTAAGTGGCAAGGATATCTTACATTTCATATGGAAACACAATAGTCAGATTATTTATGCATTTTATAAATGATCTTGAGAGGCCTCATGTGACCAAAGGAGCATGCATGATAAATTTTATTCATGTTTGGAACATGATCTTTAAGTTTCATGTCTTGATGAGATTTTTATCTCAAGACCTAAGTCCTCAAAGTTGGCTACATAGAGCAATACATTCACACAAGAAGCAATTTCAAGCCTTGAAAAATAGCAATTTAGATTCAAGTGATCAATGATAGGCATGTAGACATCATGAAAAACACACAGGTGAGCTCACTTGAAAAATTTGTAAACACACTTAGGAAGCTCCCAAAACTAGCAGATCAAGTGTGCACAATGTTTTTAGTATTGATAACATCTCTTGAAAATTTTGTACCTCCATGACCCTTTTGTTTCTAGATCCAAGATTTCAATGTTGGTAAAAAATGGGAGATATTCATGTAAATGTCAACTTTAAGCTATGGTAAAAAACCATTGGGGTATTAAATTTGATGGTCACATTGATGTTAATGATAGTCCTATAGACATCAAATGATGGTCGCATGAATGTCAAATTTAGACCATGATAAATAGTCATTTGTTTTCAAATGTAAGAATATCCAACAATTAAAATTCATTAATATCAAGGGATATTGATGGTGTGAGATGATTTAAAAGGTCAAAGAGCTCAAAAAGCCACCACATGGCATAAACACTTAATGCAAGTAGACTCAGAGTGGATCTTGAGTGTAAATGTGGGATTATCAAGTGGCACTAGCTTAGATAGAGTTAATAAGTCAAGGGTAGGATCAATGGCTCTTGCTTGATAATATTAGTCAAGATCAATGGTGCATGTATGGGTTAAAATGCCAATATGTTGAGTTAGATAGTGATGACTAATGCAATTAAAGTTTGAAAAGATATACTCCTAAGGATTGAACACATGAACAAATTCAAACCAGGGAAATATTTTCAAAGGGTACATACTACCATTAAAGCTTGATAGAATACCATGAAATAGATATAGTGATACAACCAAGGTGATCAAGAAAATAAAGGGATTCCATTAAATTTTAATGTGGACCTTTGGTTTTACATTTTATAGTTTATAAGGTTCATTATATGACTATGTTTGCTATTCTTAAAGGGATCCATGTACATGGTGAATCCTTGGTTCTTGTAATGACATAATGGGTCTATTTTGACTTATTTGGATCAATAAAGGGGGATATATAGTCTATAGGTCTGCATCGACATAATGAGTATAGGAAAACCAATAGTCTAAGATTGTTTTTTTGTCTATAGTGGACCTATAAATGTGAGGTTAAGTTTGAGCATGATCTAATTTGAACAAGAGATATCATTCCAAAGAATTATACAAAGGAAAACATGTATACTCTAATGGATTCATCCTTAGAACCAATAGCATGAAAGGTACCCTTCTCTCAACTTTTACATGCCATGACAAACTAGTTAGGGGAAGTTAACAATAAGAAAACATTATAATAGATGGATCCAATTGTTGTAACTACATTAATGATGGAACTTAGATCAAAATAACTTGATCCCACCATTGGAACCATCAGGGAGAATAAATCAAGGAATATTGTAACTATGCAATGGACTGAAGTAACCTAGATCAATCAGGGTGCTTGAATGAGCATAATTATAAAATCATTTATAGCTATAGTTAAAATGAAGTAGGACTCATATTTTTCTTCTTTGGACTTCTCTTTTCTAATTCTCTCTCAAATGATATAAATAATGACCATTTTGGCATTTATAACAATTCCACTACATGTGTAGTGAAGCCATAAGAGAATGATGTCATATTTTGCCTTTGAACATTAATTCAAATCTGATTTTGAGTTTTTGAACAATTGTCTAAGTGTGAAAATGATGTATGGTGATGCAAAGTGATAATTATCTATCCTTTATTCCCTTATCCTTTCATGTTTATACAAGAATTCATGTTATAATAGGTCATATGAAGTGTTATCAAGTGTATGAGCCTATCTTTAAAGTTTATAATGAGCCTTAGTGTCTCAACTATCCTATGGTTCACATACCTAGATATCTCTCATGAATCTCAACTCCATATTGCAATACTTATATTATAATCCATATGACTTGGATGTTAGTTTGTGTGCCCTGTTTCTTAGTGTAGGAAAGTATGATGGTCATATGGAAGTCATATTGGTGTATCACCCCCTTATATTAGGTTCATTTCATGAAAATTTTAACTATTTTCCCCATAATCAACTAGTTATGTAGGTGTGAAAATTTTAAGATACACTCAATGACCTAGCCCTTAAATATATAGGTTCATTTCCAATATGGGTACACCCACATACCTAAAAATGTTCATGTGTTTCCCAAATCTAAAATATTTTGAACACCCTCTTTTAGGGTTCAATATTTAGTGATAATTTTTCTAGCACACTTGATTAGACCAAGGTAAAAGAGAGTGTAAATATTATTGGTGTGTCTTCCCTCTAATTGGCTTTTGGAAGCAGACAACCTAACACTAATGATGACTCCAAATGATAAATTTAGGTTGTAAGTACTCTAGGTATATTTAATTGAAGTTTTGATCAATTTTTCTTTTACATTTCCTTTCATACATGAGGTTGACATGAAAATATATGGTGAATATCCCTACCATGGACTTCCTTATCAACCTTTATATGAACCATAGTATACTCCCCAATAGTCCTTTCAAAATGAATATCAATCCTATGAGCCATGACAACCCTATAATCTTCACTCCACCCTCCCATATAAACACCATATTATTATAAATCCCTATTAGGAAGGATAATAAAATACCTATCAAAAAATTCCTCCCTATCAGTCTTAATATGAGCCCTATCAACCATACCATAATGCTTATGAACCTCAAGAGTAATTATATGAGTCTTGGCATGAGGGATCAAATGTTTACATGAATTGTACACAAAGGTATTAAAAGTTAATATGTAGATTCCTGTATACTAGAATACAACAAAATGAAGTTGGTTTTGATCCCCATCATTACCCTCTTCCTCCTTTTTTTCCATCCTATATCAAGTCTTTGTTGGCATCCATACCATAGTTACTAGATAATGAAGAAAATATGAGAACATGGGATGATGAATATGACATATTAACTAATAATCTCATGGATTGGTTGAAAAATAATACCCATGTTTACATGTAGAAGTTATATATGATTGAAGAGCTAGAATGAACTCAATGGGAGATGAAGGAACAGATAGACATGGTAAAGAAGTGACTTCAATGTTCAATAAATATCCTAAGTATGTGGAAGGATAAATAGATAAAAAATGGACATGCTACTATTAAATAATTTCAAGAAAGGTATTGGCAAGATGAAACTCCTACTTATGTAGGTGTTCTTCCTTATAATAAACCCAAAAAATCACTTCCCCATGAGCTTAATAGTGTATTCTTATTTCCAAAATCCAACCACAACCCCTCACACACCATATCCAAATCATAAACCTTCTACTAAATTTCATATTCTAGCAGCTTCACATGAGCCCATCTTGAGAAAATAAAGTGGAGTAAATATAATCCATGGTTGACCAAGAGGATGTCATGAGTGACTATGAGTAGTAAATCACCATAAGATCTCCTCCTATTGACTATAAATTTAATATTCCCTTCTTAGATGAAAATAAACATATTGAAGACCCTATTAAATGTGTCATTGAGGAACATGGCTAAGACTTGAAGAGAGAAGGATTTGAAGAATACTCCATGTCTAATCATGAAGTTGTGGATGAACATCTCAAGCATGAAGTGGAGTGTACTATCAAGGAAGAAGGTTAGGTTACTCCTCAAGAAGTTTTATTCCTAAGAATGTCTCATGAAACCAAGATAAATGAAATGGCTCTTGAAGATGACACTCATGAGGTGGATGAAAATGACTTGTGGTAAAAGTTTGATTTCATATGTCATGAGTTTGATCATCTCGGTAAGGTTACTCCTCATTTTAAGAAGTATACATATGATTTGGATAATTCCTCTAATAAGCATGTTGATTATTATCTCAGGATTCATGAAGAAAGGTCTCATGTTATGAATGAAGAATAACTATAAAAAAAACTCAATTCCATATACAAAGAATGTGGCAAGTTAGGTAAGTCTTTTTTTTCTTGAAGAGATTATATGTCTAATTACAAGGTTGATAATGATACTAATGATCATGTTGACAAGTGTTTCATCATGCATAAGGATGAAAGTCATTCTATTGATAAAAAATATATTGTCATAAATAAATCTAATGATGCTAGTGTCTAATAGATTGTAGACGTGGAAAGTGATGGCAAGGTGAAAGTATTATTACCTCAAGAACAATCAAGAGACCCACCTGATATTTAGCCATATCCAAAGGTATTGGATCTTGAATAAGAAGAGCTTGATGCTTCTAAACATCAAGTACAATCTATCAAAGAGAAAATAAAGGCTAAGAGGACTTTCATATTTTCAAATTTTTACATTAAGGGCCAAGTATATGAGAAGGTGGAGAAAAAACTTTCCAAAGAGGAAAATGAATAAGATTGGGTGGAATATTCAGAGCTCTTAAATGAGCTTGAAGAAATTGTAGCTAAAGAGAAAAATCTTATTGAGGATATTGAAAAAAAGGAAATACTTATTTAACAACCATTGGAGGTCATATTTGAGGAACCATATGAGAATTTTGAGGCTATTTGGATGCAAGAAGAGTTCAATTCCATAGCCATCCTATTTAGAGTTTCATGGGACTCATTGAACATCATACCAATGAGGTTGGAAAATAACATGAAGAAGGTGGAGACATCAATGCCAAGTTTCAAAAGGATACATGCCTCAATAATTCCTTTAGGTCATGAATAAATAGAGGTTTCAAACTTCCCTTTTGATCCTAGAGGAAGTGTTCATCTCAGGTTAGTTTGTGTTTGAATCCATTTATTTAATTTGTGTGTGTGTTCCATAAGTGCTCATGAAACACATGTTTGTTTCTTATTTGGCATCTTATTATTATTATTTTTTATCATTTGGTGAATTTTTAGGGTATCTTGTATGCCAAACCTACTGTACATGTGACTCAACCCAATGGATGGGATTAGGCAATTGGTCATGGCATAACAAGCATGCCACACTTGGGAAATTACCAAAGATGTTGACCATTTTTACCATAGGCCATAATGGGTCAACCCCCCATAGTAAAAATATTGTATAAGTGATTTTTATAATGTCTTAGGGTCTATTTCAATTCATTTAATGTCATTTTATAAGCCTTTTTAGCTTTGGTCGTAGTCTAGCTTTGTCTTTGTGTCATTTAGTGTCTTAGGGGTCATTTTAGAGTCGTATATGTAAGTGGTAGATTTTCATGGTGTCCAAATAATAAATATCATGGAAAGTTTTCACAAAAGCCTCAATAATTTCATTTAAGCTTTTCAAAGATCATGCAATGGCTCAACCATAAGATTTATGAAGCCAAACCATCATCAGTACATCACAAAGAACCATATTGGACAACTTGCTTATGAAATTTATAAATATGCTCAAAAATCCTTGTATGACCATAAGATCATGCATGATCAGTATCCTTAGTTTCAAGATCATTCTATAAAAGTTTCATATCTTGATGAGTAGTCTATCTCAAGATGTAAGCCTTCAAAGTTTAACATTTTGAGTCTAAGCGACTAGGGCATCCTACACATCACATGGAAACACACTGGTTATCTTGTTTGTACATTTTATAAATGAGTTTGAGAGACCTCACATGACCAAAGGATAATGTGTGATCAAATTTATTCATGCATGGAACGTGCTCTACAAGTTTAATGTCTTGATGAGATTTCCATCTTAAGATCTAAGTCCTCAAGGTTGGCCACATAAATCAAGACTTTCATATGAGAGTCAAATTTAAGCCTCAATGAATAATTATTTATATTCAAATGACCAATGATAGGCATACTAATTTCATGAAACATACATATGTCATCTCACTTGAAAATTTCATGAAACATACATAGGTCATGGCACACTTAGAAAGATATCATAATCAGTAGATCAAGTGGGCATAATCCTTTTAGTATCAAGAAAATCTCCTATAAATTTGGTATCCCCATGACCTTTTCAGTTCCAGATCTAAGATTTTAAAGTTGGTAAAAAAATGGGAAACATTCACATATATTTTGACTTTAAGCTTTGGAAAAAAATCATTAGGGTCTTAAATTTTATGGTCATGCAGATGTCAATGACTGTCCCACAAATGTCAAATGATGGTCATACATATGTCAAATTTAGACCATGGTAAATATTCATTTGTTTTAAAATGCAAATAGATCCAATGGCTAGAATTCATTCATACCAAGGGAGATCGATAGTGTGAGATGAGTTAAAATGTCAATGAGATCAAGAAACCACCATGTGGAATAAGTACATAAAGTAGGTAGACTAATAACTAATCATGAGTGCAAACATATGATTGTCAAGTGGCATTAACTCAGATAGAGTATACAAGTCAAGGGAAGGATTGATGGTTCTCATTTGATTATACTGATCAAGATCAATGGTGCATGGATGGGTCAAAATGTTAATATGTTGAGTCAAATATCGATGAACAATGAAATTAAAGGTCAAGAAGCTAAGGGACTTCTAACAAATTAAACACATGACCAAGGTTGAACCATGGTAATATTTTTGAAGGGCACTTGCCATTATTGAAGCTCAATTAAATGTCATGAAAAAGACATAATGATGTAGCCAAGGTGATCAATAACATAAAGGGATGCCATTAAATCTTAATATGAAACTCTAGTTTGACAATTTATAGTTTGTAGGGTTCATTTTATGACTATGTTCACTATTCTTAAAGGGATCCATGTACATGGTGAATCCTCAGTTCTTGAAATGACATAATGGGCCTGCCTAGAGCTGTTTGGATCTATAAATGGGGATGTATAGTCTATACATTTTCATCAACGTAATGACTATAGTAGACCTATGAATATGGGGATGAGTTCAAGCATGATCCAGTTTGAGCAAGAGATAACATTCTAAAGGATGCCATGTAGGCATACACATAGACTCTAACAACTTCATCACCAGAACTAGCTGCATGAAAGGGACCCTTCTCTCCACTTTTTCACACCATGACAAACTAGTTAGGAATAATTAATAATAAGAAAAAATTCTAATAAGTGGATCTAATTGTTATAATGGCATTGATGTCAAAACTTAGCTTGAAACAACTTGATCCCATTATTGTAACTATCAAGGAACATCAATGAAGAAATAATGTAACTGTGCAATAGATTAAAGTGACCTAGATTAATTAGGGAGCTTGAATGAACATAATTTCAGAATTAGTTGTAACTATATTTCAGATGAAGTTGAATTCATTTGATTCTCCTTTGGATTTTTCTTTTCCCACTTCTCTGTCAAATGCTATAATTAGCTACCATTTTTTCCTTTATAAAAATTCCACTCCATCTATAGTGAAGCCTTGTTGGAAAGATGCCATATTTTTCCTTTGAACATTAATTCAAATCTAATTTTGAGTTCTTGAACAATTTTCTATGTGTGAAAGTGATGTATGGTGATGCAAAGTGATAATTCTCTTTCCTTTCTTCCCTTATCCATTCATGTTTATGCAAGAGTTCCTATTTTAACAGGTAATATAAAGTGTTTTCAAGTGTATGAGCCTATCTTTTAAGTCTACAATGAGCCTTAGTGTCTACAAATAGTCTATGGTTCACTTACCTTGAATAAGTCTCATGCATCTCATCTCCATATTTAAATACTCATGGTAGAATCCATAGGACTTGGAAGTTAGTTTGCGTGCCCTTTTTTTTTAGTAAAAGAGAGTATGATGGTCATATAGAAGACATATTGGTGTATCACCCCATTATATTAGGTTCATTTAATTTAACTTCTAACTCTTTTCCTAATAAGCAAATAGTTAAGTAGGTGTGATCATTTCAAGATACATTCAGGGAGCTAACCCTTAAATCTATAGGCTCATTTCCAATATAGGTACACCCACATACTTGTAAATGTTCCCATGTTGCCCAAATATGGAAGAGGCTTGAAGAAACTCTTCTAGGTTGTAAGATTTTATGACAAAAATAAATATTATTAGCATTACAACCATTTTATGTTCTCAACCAATCTCATATACCTTTGAAAAATCACTTTTTTGACTATCTCTCTTACTTGCTTAATACCTTCATACCCATCCCTTTGTCTTTCTTCATAATTTGACTCAAAATTTTGATCGAGTAATGTTAAATAAGGTTATTTATTCCACATAATAGATCACATAACTTTTATTTTTCAACAAGGAACTCAAAAATGTAATTATATCTCTCAAAACTGAGCCATTGAGGTTTAAGAAGGGTTTTAGAGCTCTTATTCTTATTAAATATTATTGATAAAGTTAATACAATATAATATATAACTAATTAATTTAATTTTTATTGAATAAGGACCAAAAAATCCAATAATACTATTTGAAGAAACTCTTCTTCACATTCATGTACCAAGCATTTGAAAATTGTCTTCACTAGCTTGCACGTAACGACTAGTTAGAGGAATAAAGGAAACCTCTTTAAAAATTTGGATTTGTGATATTTTACTAATAATGGTTTGGGCCTAATGAATTTTGTATGATGTTTTTGAGAAAATTTCAAATTTTCACTCCATGAATGGAGTCTTATTGAAAACTTGCACATAAGCAACATTGATAAATGGTGGTAAAATTGTCAACATTTGCCTCTAACATTTTAATATCAGTGAGCAAGATCACTCCAAGGCATGAGTTGTAGGGTATTTATATTTAAAAATTATTAGTGGAATAGTGGTTAACCAACATAGATTGTTTTCCATAGGTGAATTGGCTATGGGTGAACCTAGATCTACTTGGAGTGGGTAGAAGGATGATGATTCTAACTTAGGTGAGTAGGTTTTTAGAATATAATTCAAAACGAAGGAAGAGTAAGGTAGAAAATGAATCCTATAAAATTTTGAAGGATAAAACATTTGAATACTAGTATTTGAACTCAATTAGGATAAGGAATCTAGACTAATACCTATTATGAGCCACTTTAGCACACAAACAATCAAATATAATTAAGATTAAAAGGAAACAAGAACACTTTATACTTAAGAATGTAGAAATAAAAGGTTGTCTATTTTCCATATTGTTGTTGCATATCTACATTAGGATTATGGTAAACATGTAAAAGGTATTTAATTCAACTATAACTAAAAATGAAATAATGTAATTCAAATAGATACTTCATAAAAAAATTAAGCACTAATATACCATAATGATGGAACACCCCAAACAATACAAAGAATTAGATAAGAAATAAGAATTACACATAAAGATAAAGTCAAGTAAAATTCAAGCTAAATTTATTATTAATCTCAATAGCCAAAATTCTCTTCTCTTTATGACTAAGAGGTTGTAGGTATTTATGAGCTTGGGATGGGGAATGACTCATTTCTTCAATCTTCATCTAGTATTACAAGTCCAAAAATAGAACCTCTAGTTTAAAAATCATGCAAGCATGCATGTTATAATGATAATACTCAAAAATAGATTTGCTAGATAAAAATAAATTTTGCATGTACAATAATAAATTGGGAACTAAGTTTGCACTTTTATGATAACCATGTATATACATAATCATTCTAAAATTGTCATACTGATGTAATGACATTACTTGGAATGGTTGATTAAGATAAGTAGTTACAACTATGACATATACTAAGAGGTTTGAGAATTTGGGGGGTACTACCTATGTATAGTGCATGCTTTAGACCCATAAGTTACCTATTTAGCCTTTAACACTTAAAATTATTTATTTTTTGACCTCAAAATTCAGTAAAGAAGAATTTAAAATTTTAACTAACTCAGTCATTAAACTTTCTTACTGTACCTCTAAAATCTTGAACTCAACTACTAAAGTTTTGTTCCCTATTAGTCTGTGTTTAGAAAAACTTACCAATTGTAGTAATAATTTATTGGTTTTATATACAATACATTCCACTTATTATTTAAAATATTCAATATCTAAGTGGAGAAGTTTTTTAAAATTGGGTCAATTCACCATCTTCCCTATTTGGATGATAACCCTAGTTACATGCATGTCTCCCAAAATTTGTAGTGCTTCAACTTCATGATTAATAAAAAGACTGAACAACTTCATTTGTCTATGCCAATTTAGGGAGGCATCCATCTTGGTAAGAACATAACTTAATTACCATGAAGAATCCATGCTTGTCATCAAATTAACTTGATCAAAATCACTAAATTTGGAATAGTATATTAGGAAGTTCAATCTTCTTTCTCCATCCTTCATCATATTCCATAATGTGAATATATCTATTCTATGGGCCTGAATGACTACCCTAGATACTCTAATATTGAACAAAATATTATAAAACTTTGTAGATGCACTTTTAACCTCAATAATCACCTCTTGAGGAGCCTATATAGTTTTCATCTATTTATATCTTTTCAAGTCTTCTGCAGTACTCTAGTGCATGTACTTTAATGCAGACCCAGTAAAATCAAAAAAAGTATTGAAATACTCAATGTGTTTAGTAGGATCATTGGGATTTATCTTAGGTATTTTGGCTAATGAGAACACATTTTCCCTTAGATAAAATTATCTCTCCCTTTGTTCTTTTATTTATCACCTTCCTCTTCCTCACTATTTATATAGTCCCACTTTGTTTTTCAAACCATGTGGAGACTATGGGAAGCTCTATCATAACTAGATTTTGAATCTTATCAGTAACATTATACATCTCCCTTAGCCATTGAGGAACTATTAGTTTACATGTTTATTCTCCTTGAGAAAGTTATTAAGATGCATAAGGTTGAAAGGTCATTGTAAGGGATATGGTCAGAGTTTTTGGAACTGAGACACTTATTTGAAATGGGATTTGGGGGAGCTTTTATCCAACCACTTACCATGGAGATTTTTATTTCATAGGTGTCACCTCAACTAAGAATTTACTCAAACTTAGGGTTATTTTCATAGTCATGGTTACTTTTGGTAGGTCCAATGGCTAAGGCATATGAATATCTAATTGGGTTAACTTATTTCTTGGAGTTTGTGGATTATTAAAAATGGAGACTATAACCAAAATGTCAAAATGGAATTTTCTAGGAGTCCTTATTAGTTTGGTGTGGAAAAAATATCAAAATTTATACTAGTGAAAATAGAAATGAAAGATACAATAGTAGGAGTTATTATAGGTAAACTTACAACTAGAACTTGTACACTAGGAATTAAATAAATTATAGAAGATACTATTGATGGTTCTGATTGTACCATAGGTGCTCTTAGTTTTGAATAACACATCTCATTTTAGGGTTTTGAGAATCCATGGCATGAGTTGCAGTTTGTGACTATTCATTGATTATCTATGGTGGAATAGAAGAAAAGTATGAAAAATGTCCACAATATTTATTTGATTTAGTGGTTGGGAGCCACCAGGGTCTATACTATTTGAATACTTAATAATTTTGAGGATTCGGTAGTTAAACTAAATGGTTATTAAAAATGACCTCTAAGTTAGAGTGAATCTTTTTAAAAATAAGAAAAAGAAAGGGTAAATAAGAATAAAACATGATTTCCGGTTTTCATCTCAAATATTATGACAAAATTCCAATTACTTTGAGCACATTTAAACCAATTTAAGTTATAAAATAGCATAGTCTCAAATTATATCACAAATCAGGCAAAATTTAAAGGAAAGATATGAATCATAAGTAAGAACCAAATTTACTTTAAAGGTTTTCTATTATGACCTGAATAACCTAAGTACATCCTAAGATAGAGCAAATAAAATGAAGTATATTTGATTTCTTTATAGTCAATTTAGCATTTAGCACAAATTAATAGCCCTATGATAAAGAATGTAACTCAAAAAATAAGAATCATTCAAATTCAAGATAACTCTCTATAATTGAGAGATAGCATAGACATTTAACAAAAAGTATCCAGACAATATTTTTAGAATTCCTTAGTTGTATTAAATGCTCCTAGCATCAATTGATCAAAAACTCTCCATTTAGAAATGGTAACCATCTACCTATTTATAGGAAACATAGGTGGTTAACCAGTTAAATTTCAAAAATATCTAGATGTGGATAAGGATACTTATCTTTGATACAAAGATAAAATGTAAAAAAATAATGCCAACTTGATAAGAAAGAGTATTTGCTAATAGACTAGCATATACTTTACAAAAATAATATTCTTTTAGGAATTTCATTGGTGGGTCCTTCTAGTTAGCCCTATCTGAGGAAGTCTTTCACCTTGGTGTATTGCTCCTTGATTAACTTAAAATCCACTACAGGCTTCATTAGAGAATCCTCTTCTTTAACTTCTAACTTATCAAATTCACCATCTACCTAAGATATAAGATCCTTGACACATTTTTATTTTGCAATTTGCTTTCCTACAAAATTAATGGTATCAAGGGTCTTCTGGTTGTTCTTCGTTGAATGACCTTGGTTGTCTTTGATGCCTTGGATCCAGGTATCAACCCTTTGCTTGAATTTTTCATCATAAATCAGGCCTAAAGTAGTGGTTTGAGAAGGGTTATTTAATAGATTCCATAAAAGTTTCTCAATCTAGTTTACCAACTCTGTCTCTCTCTTTATGAAGTCCTTAAAATCATTGCTCCAAGTGATCAAATGTTCTTGTTTATCTACCAAAACTGCAAATGTCCAAATGTCTGAGTTTGATAATCTTGAAATTCAAGGCCTACTTTGTCTTATGCACCTTGATGAGCTCCTCCATTTAAGCTTGAGAATTCTACCACTAGGTGATTAAGTCTTGTGATATCTCAACTTGATGGTCAAAAGCATTAAATATAGACTTAATGCTTTTAAAATTCTTGAATGCATCCATCAATTATTTATTTAGCATTTGCAATATATTTTCAAGAATTGTCAAGAAGACCCAAGATTCCAAATCTTGCTTTTATATTTCCATGTTGATGATCTATTTTAATCCTTGAACTACAGTTAATGCCATTGTTGATTAGGCCAATACCACACTAGCTACATCCTCTTGAAAAATAGGATGCTCCCATGTTGGCTATCCTAGAATAGGAGTTAAGCCTATAAATTGTTCCACCTTTTGAAAGGTGAACTCTTTAGTACCAACATTAACTTTATTGGTCACTACTCTTTCCAGAGTTGATGTCTCTATATTAAATTGGACTTGAGGATCAAACTCTTTCACCTATGGTTGTTTAGGAATCTCTACATTTAAAATCTTAGAGACTCTTAGGGTACCAACCTATTGGCTTTCCTTATTGTGAAAAATATGGATGCTTCTCTCGACTTGCTTGTTCAACATATCTTAAATCCATGGATTGACATTATTCTTAACACCTATGTCACTTGAGTCAGATCTAGTGAAGGAAAAAGAGTTATAATTTTTTGCAGGTTCCCATAAACAAACTAATCAAGGATGGTTGGTCCATAAATAGGATCCTCATCACGAAAGAGGTTTGTTACACTAGTAGGGTGAGTGAAAGTTAACCTAGGCCTCTTTGTTGGATCTAGAGGAATTAAGGCTAATTCTACCTATCTCTTTCCACCGTCCAATGGAACCAATTCCTTGCCTACTTCCTTAGATGGGTCTTCTTCCTTATTTGAACCATAAGTATACAGGATGTTACAAAGGGAACTCTCCATTTTTTCTTTGGTTTCAAAAGAAATTATGCTGATAAATTATATTAGGGAGGAAGGCCTTAGTGGGGTTTCTTGAATTTGGAGGCTTTCAATAGGTCTTTGCTCAATCTTAGACTCTTCACTTATAGCTAGACCTTTTACTTTTACATCCTCATGTTTCTCAATTTGAGATGACTTTGTCAATTCTCCTTGCTAAGGCTCATAAGAATGTCCCTCAATAGGTGGTTCTTAATGTGTAGTCCTAGATGGTCCTAGAAAAAAGTGATACTATAAGGATGTAACTACCATATTTCTCTCAAAGACTTATAATCCCTAACCAGCCTATGCTCTAGAGTTATGATGTATTTTTTAACCTTAGATAAGACTTATTCAAAGTTCTTTGCCTTTGTGTAAATACCATCTCCCAAACCTAGTTGATGCTTGTACATAGTATTTGTGACCTTCTTATCCTAAATATGGTTATCCATTCTATTATTGGGATCCCACATCTTAAGATCATCTAATTGGAAATCAAAAGATTTATTATGTACCATCATGATCTCTAGCTATTTCCAATCCTTGATTACAATTCTACCAATGTCTAGTGGGAAGGGATGAACATGAGTCTTTTTATTCTTCTTGCAGTGCCAATCTATGTCCTAGATGATTTGATAAGCAATTTGTTACTCTACAATCTTACTAGGAACATATATGGGTAGTCTATATGGTTGGAACATGATTCCTTATATCCTTATTATAGTGAAAACTAGATAGAACCACACATCCCCCATGGTTTCCACTTGTTTTTTATTAGAGAATGAAGTCAAGGCATAATAATACCAGTGATTATCTCAAAAATGATTGAGAAGACATCATCACATATGAATTTCATATTATTCCTCTATTTGAAAATATATAGTTTGGAGTAATGATGGGAAATGGTAGTCTTACCATCAAAGGACCAATTTTGGATGCTAGGGAAATTAATAGAGGATAGGAGTGAGTATAATAGGTAAGACATCATAAATAAAATTTATACAGTTATTCCTCTTGATGGTTATAAATTATTTGGCTAGGAAGAAACTTATTACATCTCTAATAGGAGGGGTGAGGTTCTGCTTCAACATGTAATGGAGATAAGACACCTAGACCTTACATAAATTATAGAAGAAGCACCAAAGGATATATTCAATAAGGTTATTGCTACCTTAACACCCTCTCTAAACTGGGTAATAATAATCTCACCATTAGGGGTCCTAAAAACATAGGATCCTTGGATTAACCAAGGTGAAAAAACTAAATCCAAGTTTTGGAAATTTGACCATTCTCTCAAAGATGGAAGATCAACATGAGGTAAAGGGAGCTTATAATAAGTCTCAAAGGATATGGGAGCTATGCATGCAAATTTATTGACATTTCCTTCATGAATAATCCATTCTCCATCTACTCTATAGTCAATGAAAATAGGAACAATAAGATTGATGTAATAGATTACCTCTAGTTTAACAACTATGTGATGAAGGCCTACCATTTGAATTGATACTAAATCTTTGTATATTTGGTACACTGAAGCATTTCTCTTTTCTTCTTGAGAAATTGGTTGTAACTCTTTGAAAAAGAAGAATAATTTAGACCAATTCCTAATTCCATGTACATTCAATGTTGTTGAATCTAACTCTATGTCTCTAAACACCCTTCTTTCACCATCTAAAGTTAGATAAAGCTCTACATCAATCTTCATCTATTGCCTACCTGCTACCATTGATAACACTATATTATAATTGAAAAGATATCAAAGTTCTTACTAAATCATCTACTCTTTATTAGTTCATAATTATCTCAAGTGTCAAATAATCAATTTGAGCTGACTCTAGCCTTTTTTATGGAGGGTTTAGGGTTTTTGATTTAATGACCAAAACATCTAACTTTGATCTCATATGTGACTTAGATATGATGGAACCTTACTATCATATGTCATGTGTTTTCAATCATGAGAAATATTTCATTTGGATCCTTCATAATTATGTGGAGCTTATGTGGTAGGGTTCCATGCCTTTCATGATAATTTTTTATAAATGCCATTTGAAGAGTGACCATTGGTTTTTAAAAGTCCCTTTTATTTTTCTTTGAATAGCCAAATCTAGGTCCTTGCATATCATTGGTTCTTGATCTTTGAGCTTATTAATTATGCCATGTGTCAAGATTTCAAGGCCTTCTAAAAGTCTTCAATTTTGTCACACCATTGGATCAAATCCAACTAGTAAGTGATCACCGTTGGATCCTTCGAGAAATGTTGAGGATTCTGAGTTGATATGTACTATTGGATCAAATCCAGTGAGCAAGTGATCACCATTGGATCTTGCAAGATGCTTTCCATTTTAGTCAGTAAAAATGACTTAGGCTAATATTTTTATATCTCAATCTTGCCTTTGTAAGAAATCTAAGAATTTATTAAAAGATTTTAGAAATACCTCCTTTGATTAGGCTTAAAAATTTGTCTAAGTTAAATTTGATGGGTTCGGTCCATCAAATATGTCCTCACAGATGTCAAATGATGGGGGCGAACCTATCAAATTTAAGGAAATAAAATATTTTTATTTCAATTTAAATTTGACTAGTTTAGTCCTATTAAATACATCCTCATAGACGTCAAATAATGAGATCGAACCTATAAAATTTAAAACAATGAAATTTATTGATCCAATAACTAAATGTCACATGTAAAACGATCAAGAGATCTCAAAGCTTTGGGGATTGTTTAAGTTGAATTTGATAGCTTTAGTCCCATCAAATACATCCTCACATACATCAAATTATGGGACTGAACCTGTCAAATTTAAGACAATAAAATATTAGTCTAATAAATGAATGTCATATGTAAAACCTTTAGAAGATCTCAAAGCTTCGAGGATCATCTAAGTTAAATTTGATGGGTTTGGTCCCATAAAATACATCCTCATAGACATCAAATGATGAGAGTGAACCTACCAAATTTAATACAATAATATATTTATATCCAATGAATGAGTGCCACATGTAAAAACCTCTGAGAAATCTTAAGGCTTTTGGGTTGACATGCACCATTAGATTGAGAACCTTCAATGCAATATGAACCATTAGATAAGGTCCCGAGTGATTAACAACTATTAATATCCTTTCAAGTGTCAAATTTAATTCACACCATTGGATTGAAATGTCCTGGCAAATTATCACCGTTGGATTATATCCTAAGTGGTTAATGACTGTTAACTTCCTTTTGGGTGTCAGATTTAATTTGCACCATTGGATTAAAACCTCTAAGCAAACGATAACTATTAGACTACAAAAGGGTATTTAAGTTTTAAATTAATACCAAATCATGTTTTAAGTTCAGTCTAAGGTTTTATATTAATATTCAGTCATTTTTTAAAGAAACAACATATTTGAAGCTTAATATAAAGTTAGACTTAGGATCATTTAATCAAAAGGAAATAAAATTTCTTGCTAGTATTTTCCTGTAGTTATTTAAATTTAAACCCTTTTAGTATTTTGTCTTTAGAAACCTTAGATTCTTCCATAGAAGCTAAAAGTAATCACCTTGAAGATAATTATTATCAATTTTGAACTGTGAAATGTAAATATGATCAAATCTATCAAATCACATGTTCCTAATTTATTATTGATTTGCCTTTAAAAAATCCAATATAAGATAACTCTTCACATTTAGTCCAAAATATAGACTTTTTGGAAACAAATACAAGGGTCCTCCTTTCAAAAAAGATAGGGGGTGTTGGTCTCAACAAATGGTGACTCACAGGGGTAACATTGCAATATGTTAGAACATAAGACTTTAGTTTAAAATTATACATGAACTCTATATCCCTTTCAAACATATGATCTTTCCTAAATCAAATCACCATTGGATTAAATCCTAAGTGGTTAATGACTGTTAACTTCTTTTTGGGTGTCAGATTTAATTTGCACCATTGGATTAAAACCTTTATGCAAATGATCACTATTAGACTACAAAAGGGCATTTAAGTTTTAAAATTAATACCCAATCATGTTTTAAGTTTATACTAAGGTTTTATATTAATATTCAATCATGTTTTAAAGAAACAACATATTTGAAGCTTAATATAAAGTTAGACTTAGGATCATTTAATCAAAAGGAAATAAAATTTCTTGCTAGTATTTTCCTGAAGTTATTTAAATTTAAACCCTTTTAGTATTTGTTCTTTATAAACCTTAGATTCTTCCATAGAAGCTAAAATTAATCACCTTGAAGATAATTATTATCAATTTTGAACTGTGAAATGTAAATATGATCAAATATATCAAAAACACATGTTCCTTTTTCATAATTTATTTGCCTTTAAAAAATCCAAGATAAGATAACTCTTCACATTTAGTACAAAATATAGAATTTTTGGAAACAAATACAAGGGTCCTCCTTTCAAAAAAGATAGGGGGTGTTGGTCTCAAAAAATGGTGACTCATAGGGGTAACATAGCAATATGTTGGAACATAAGACTCTAGTTTAAAATTGTACATGAACTTTATATCCCTTTAAAACATATGCTCTTTCCTAAACCAACCTTAAATTGAAACAATTTCCTTATGTGTAAAATATGAACTTAGGTATTAGAACACAAACATGCAGTGTGTGATTTGATTCCACTTACTATTTGTCATAAACTTCAAGAAATAATGTCTAGGTTCATGTATTTTTAGTCCATAACATTTGATTTTGAGAATTTTTTAGATATTCTTTAAGAATAACAACTCTTAATTCAAGGAAGGCTTTGGAATTTCTTTGATTCTAGCTAGGCATCTATAGCCTTGACAGAGATACCTTTGATTCCACTCAAGGTGTTGCCCTATGACCAGTCAAGCATCCATAACCCTGATGGAGATTACCTGAATCAACTTTGCTTCAAAAGCTTTTGATTTTATAATAATATTTTTTTCTTCCAATAAAGGTTGGGAACGAGATTAGCTAGGTTTAGGGATTTAATCAAATTTTCTAGCCTCATGATAATTTCCTTTAATTGAAACTTGAGTTTATGACAAGGATATGTTTTAAGTGTAAGCATGAGTATGAGTTAAAAAACTAAATTCACATCATATACATATGACTCTTCTTAAAACCAAGTTTTAATTTAGAATATGATTTAAATATTTATGGGACAATGAATTTATATACCAATTTATACCAATACCTATGGTTTCTTCATAATACTTTATTTCCATCCATGGTCACCTTTTGTAAAATTCATCCACACTCTCTTAAGCAATTCCCAATCAAAAAATAATACCATGAAACCTTTACCACAACCAAATAACATCACCAAGTAATAATAAAAAACAAAACACAAGAAAAAAAAATATAAACAAGCCTAGTAAGGAAGACAAAACAAAGCAAGAAAGGGAACTAACTAGCCTACCTGTTCTAATTTTAACAATCTTATACATTTATTCCATAAAGGCTTTTGGTGGGTAAACAAAAAAGTAATATTTGAGATATTTTCCATTAGTAGGCAATGTGAACTCTACTCCTTGGAGATATTTCAAATTAAAAGTATTATTTCCCAAAATTTCTATAATTTGGTAAGGACCAATACATAAAGGAGTGAATTTACCATGTTTACCTTTGGGTTTTGATGCCTTGTCCCAAAGAAAGACCAGGTCTCCCTATCTAAATACCTTCACTTTATATATCTTATCAAACCATCTTTTCATGGTTTATTGGTGTCTACTAAAGTCTAAAAATTCCTTTTCTTTGGCATCTTCCCTTTAAATAATGTCTAACAACTGAGAATTAGCAAGTTCCTGACTGCCTTCCATGTATTCTTGCATGAATGTGAATGTAGGTAAATTCAAAGTGATGGGAAAGATGGGATCTTGACCATATACTAACAAAAATGGTGAATAATTTAGAGATTTTTTGGTCCTAATTTGATCTACCCATAATGCAAACTTAAGAAGTTTATGCCATATTCTAGGTCCATATTCAGTGGATTTCTTGATAGATTTCATTAGATTTTTGTTTGTTGATTAAAAAACACCATTTACATAAGGATAATTATTAGAAGAATAATTGAGTGTAATGCATTGGTCATAAGACCATTACATCATTTCAATAGAAATGAATGTAGATCCATTGTCAAGAACCAAATAAACTAGGTTTCCAAATCTAGTACAAATATTTTCTTCTAAGAAATTGATCACTTCCTTTGTTCTACATTGCTTAGTGGCTACTACCTCAGTCCACCTAGTAAAATAATCCATAGTAGGTTCCATATTGTAAGATCATCCATATATATGATGATACACTTCCCCACTAAACCCTGTAAAGCATGGTCCATGGCCCTTTAAAAAGTTTCCCTTATATTAATTAATCCAAAAGGTATTCTCTTGTAATCATATGTTCCCCATTTATTAGTAAAAGATTTTTTCATCCTATCTTTTGGAGCAAAAAGCACTTGGTTATATCTAAAAAATCCATCCAAAATACACATCATGGAAGATCCTAAAATAGTTTGGATAACTTGGTCTAGAGAAGGTAAAGGATAATTATCCTTTTTAGATGCTTTAATTAGATTTCTAAAATCTATGCACAATCTTATGTCTCCATTATTTTTTTGACTAGGACAAGGTTTGCCACCTAAGTGGAATGTATAATATGAAACACTATCCTTACATCCAATAGCTTCTTGACTTCTTTAAAAATTATGGGTTTTAAAATAAGGTTGATTATCCTTTGCTTCTATCTAAAAGGTTTGTAACCTTCTTGAAGAAGTATGGTATGAGTAATGACCATTGGCTCAAATATTTTTAAATATTCATAAGACCAAGAAATCACATTCTTGTATTTTATAATCAAATTTGTAGCTTTTATATTTTCCATTTCATCGAAATCCTTCCCTATATTCACCATTTAGGGTTGATCATGTGAGCCAAGATTCATTGCATGATAATCCTTACCATTTCCCTTGGGTTGTTTAGGTGCTTCAAAATTTTTGTCAAAGTTAAATAGTCTTTACAATGAAATCATCCCTTTAGGTATATTATTGTCACTTAATTGGATGATTTTAATATTAACTTCTTCCTCATGAGAAGTCTCATCAATCTCATCAATAATGTGAGCTTAAAAATCCCTAGAATTAGTTAATAAATCTATGATTTGTTGATCATCACTGAAAACTTGGATCTGATTTATATTATAAGGGACTAAAGGGTAAGGTATTAGCTCAATATTGATGCTTTATGAATTATGATTAGGCATGAGGTTAGCTACAGTAGAGGCAATCTCATCAATAGTTTTATTTTCTTCTCTTGGAATAACTAATATGTTGAAGGCATCAAAATATTATATCAAATCCCACACCATAAACTTATATCTCTTTAAGTAAGACAATTTGTACTTGTACTTACTTCTCACTTGGTTAACCAGAAGTTCAAAGTCTCCATAGACAAATAGTTTTTTAAATTTGTGTTTAATGGCAAATTTCAATCCAATTATGAGAGCCTCATACTCAGATAAATTATTGGTGTAAGGAAATTATAACCTATAAGCTGTATGGTATTGCTTTTCTAAAGGATTCATCAATACAGTACCAACTCTTGAACCTAATTTGTACTTGGAACCATCAGTGTATAACTTCCATAAACCACACATTTGATAACTCTAAAAAACTAGTTCTTTTGTAATTTCTAAAGTGAAGACTCCTACATCAAAATCCAAGAAATTTACCCTTTCATTAATAACATTATATTCTGTTATCAAGTGTTTCATTCGAGGTTCCCTTTCTACTCTTATTTTATTTGTCACACCTTTAAAAGGAAGCTATAAGTGTGAAAAATTAGTAGACATATATCCATTTAGAGCCTTAGTCCATTCTCTACCCAAAAGCAATCAATAAGCACTAGGCATTTCTACCACTTGGATATCAATGAATTTTTGAACCCTTGGTTCACTAGCAAGCTATAGATGCACATTAAATAATTATCCTATAACTTTAACTCTAGATTCATCCAATTGAGTGACTACCATGTTATATTTGATTGGAGTTAACTTGAGTTGTTCACATATCTCAACAAGCATAATGTTGGTTGAGGCTCCTGAATCTAAAAGATAATTCTGAATATTTTTTCCAAAAATCATGACTGTAAGTAAAAAAGGAGGAGACGCTTCTTTGATCACTTGTGTAATTACATTTATACTATCATTATTTGGGGATTACCCAATTTTCTTTGAGAAAGATTCCAAGAGTAAGTCCTTTTGTTCTATGATTTTAGTTAGCTTGTGCAAAGTGATATTAGCTTTAACCTTTTCATATTTTCCATAATGTTGTATCTAGATTTTCTTGGAGGATCAATAGTTAACGTTAACTTAGAAAAACTTCCTCTAGGAGGTTTAGGATTATTATTTAATATAGTGTCAAGAAGGGTCCCATAATTTTTAGGAGGGGTAGAGGTAGTCAATGGTTATTTTTCTTCTCTATTTCTCAGAGGATATGTCTTCAAAAATTGCTAGAATGTCTGAATTTCCTCAAAAATATTCATAGGCTCATTATCCTCTTGAAAAGGAAAATTAAAAGTTTCCACCATATGCAGTTGGTCAGATGGTTTAGATTCAGAATAATTTATATAAACCTCTTTGTTTGGAACCACTTCAGACATGTCAAGTTCTTCTTGAAAAGCTTTAAAGGCTTTAAAAAACTCAATACAATCAATCTCACCATGTTTGGAAGAAGCATTCACCCTAAAATAATATGGTAAGGAAATATCAGTGAGGTTTATATCCATATTCTTTTTTCTATGTAAAGACTCATTAGCTTTTTTATTGTAGAAACTATCATTCTGAAACCTATTCCCAAATCTATAAAATTTTTGGAAAGTGAAGTTCCTTCAAGAATTGTCATTAGCATTACCAACTCATTTTTTTTAATTACAAAAAAATAGTGCTAAGCTTTTGTACCATTTTCAATATAGACTCATTCTCATTTTTTGGAACCTCAACATTTTGACTTTGGTTACTATTAATTCCATTGATAGGAACTAAATCCTTCTAATCATTGTCATGAAATCCATTTTTAACTTGATGGCTCAAGAAGCTTAGATTTTGATTAGGGGTAGCATGAATAGGAGGAAATACATTTAAAGCAGGAAATGGGTTTAATGCTAAAGTATTTTTGTCATTAATTAGGAAAAGGTTTAATGTAGGTATTTGAGGATTAACATTTGAAATAGAATAAGCCATCTATCATTGGGGTTATATTTGGTCACTAATAACCACTACTTCAAAATAGGCTTGATCTAATGTGATGATAAGTGGAATAAATATCTTCAAAAACATAGAAGCCATGGGGTTAACATCATCTTTATAAACCTCTAAAGCTAAAGCTTCATTAGGTTTATATAGATCCATGGTCGGACTAAGCATATTTTTAAACTTGGCATTAAATGAATTAGTAGGTTCACTTGTATTTGTCTTAATAGTTATGAATTGATGATAAATGACATAAGGACTTATGATATTTCCAAATTGATCAATGAAAATAGTGTCAAAATTATTCCATGAGATAATACAATTGTTAAGTAACTTGAGGAACCATTCATATGCAACATCTTTAAATGTAAATGAGAAAAACATACATGCTACATCTTCATGAATAACATTCAACAATATTAATGCAACTTTAAAAGATTTAACATGTTCCTCAGTAGCTATAATACCAATTGGACTAAATATTGGCAAATATTTTTTTAGATTACAAGGTAAATCATGAACCACACCTGGTATGTTGATAGGTGAACTCCCAAGCCATGCCATGTTTGGATTAAGATCAAGCACAAGAATCCCTTGAAAATTTTATGATGGTAAATATTTAGAATACCTAGACTTACCTCTATCTTTCCAAGTCCTTCTATGAGTTTATAGTTTGAGCAAGGGTTCTTTAGTCTCTAAATGTGATCTGGTCCTAATCCTTGGTGATTTCAGCTTGACTAAGGATCCTATTTTAAAACATGATGTAACACATTAATTACCAAAGAATGAAAAATAATATGTACATTAAACTTAATTTAAAAAAAATTGTTCAGAAGAGGATAAAGGACATCAATCTTTAGCTAAACAAGTTCAAATATGTACTGAATTTATTCAAAGATGACCAATCTTTACAAATTATGACTCAAATAAACTTCTTATTATCAAAGAATTATTAATTTTGAGTAAAATAAGCCATCTTAACTCTAAATACTAATAAATTTTTAATAACAAAAGTCATATTTTTGAAAAGGTAACCAATATTTACATAATTTATGTTAAAAGAAACATAATCATGTAAAATGCAGATAATTTTGACCAAATAAACTCAAAACATATTAAGCATATTTAAAGAGGCCATCCTTCTAGTGCTAGTGGATCTTCTCTTATTGATGTTTCTAGTTGTACCATAGGTGCTCATAGTGTTTAAGAACACTTCTCATTTTAGGATTTTGAGAATCTATGGCATGACTTGCAGTTTATGACTATGTTGTGATTATTTATGGTGGAATAGAAGCAAAGTATGAAAACTGTCCATAATATTTATTTGATTTAGTGTTTGGGATCAACCAGGGTCTATACTATTTGAATAATTAATAATTCTGAGGATTAAGTAGTTAAACTAAATGATTATTAACAATGACCTCTAAGCTATAGTGAATCTTGGTAAAAATAAGAAAAAGGAAGGGTAAAGAAGAAAGAAACATGATTTCAAGTTTTCATCTCAAATATTACAAAAAATTCTAGTTAGTTTGAGCACATTTAAACCAATTTATGTTATAAAATATCTCAAATTATATCACAAATCAAGAAAAATTTAAAGGAAAAATGTGAATCATAAGTAAGAACCAAATTTACTTTAAAGGTTTGATATTATGATCTAAATAACATAAGTGCATCCAAATATATAGAAAATAAAATGAAGTATATTTGATATCTTTATAGTTAATTTAGCATAAATTAAAAGCCCTATGACAAAGAATGTAACTCAAAAAATAAGAATCATTCAAATTCAAGATAACTCATAATTGAGAGATAACATAGACATTTAACAAAAAAATATTCAGACAATCTTTTTAGAATTCCTTAGTTATATTAAATTCTCCTGGTATCAATTGCTATTAAACTCTCCCTTTACAAATGGTAACCATATACCTATTTATAAGAAATATAGGTGGTTAACCAGTTAATTTTCAAAAATATCCAAATGTGGATAAGGATAGTAGTCTTTGATACAAAGCTACAATGCAAAATAATCATGAAAACTTAACAAGATAGAGTATATGCTGACAAACTAGTATATACTTTACAAAAAGAATATTCTTTTAGGAATTTCATTGCTTGGTCCTTCTAATTATCTCTTTCTAAGGAAGTCTTTCACCTTGGTGTATTTCTCCTTGATTAGCTCATAATGCACTATAGGCTTCATTAGATAATCCTTGTAGACACCGAAATCGTGTTGACTCCCCTGGTCCTTCCTCGTCTTATTCTTCTTTGCCTATTTAACCCTTGTCGATCACTTGTTCCACCAACCTTGACCCTGGCAGCATGTAAAGAGGAGCACAGAGCAAAAGGTAGACTCTATCCCCATTATGCATCTGCCGACGTCGGTCTTTACCTGACCGATGTCACCGACGTCGGTCACCTATCGGCCGACGTCGGCAATCCTACCGACGTCGGTCAACTTCCCCTTGTCCGTTATCAGTTACCATTCAGTTTCCCGAAACGGTTGACGAACCGTCTCTGGAACCGTCCCCATCCCCCGCCTTCATCAACCTCTGCCAACCATTCGAGGCCAGAGACCCCGAACGTTATTCGAAACGCTGATCAACCAACCTGTGAATCCCGAGAAATCAACCTGCGAACCCCGAGCAATCATCAACACTACGACATCAACACTCTCAGCATCAACTAATCTGCACACCATGGCTTTCATCGCGTCTTCTGCCAGGTAAGTATTATTCTATTTATTTCATTTCTTTCTCAGTTATTATTTATCAGTTCTGTTATCCCTGCCTCTCGTCCCGACCTTGCCCAGACCCTGTCCCGACTCTGTCCAAACCTCGTCCCGAACCTGTCCAGACTTTCCCCGAACCTGTCCCGACTCTATCCAAAACCCTACCCTGACCTTATCAGACCCTGTCCCGACTCTATCCAAAACCCTACCCTGACCTGTTCAGACCCGACCTGACCTTGTCCAGAACCTGTCCCGACTCTCTCAGACCCTGTCCCGAACCTTTTCCCAGAACCTGCCCCTACCGACGCCAGTCACTACCCCGACCGATGACGGCACCTTGACCGACGTCGGCACCTTCTTAACCGACGCCGGCACCACAGAGACCGATGCCAGAGACTGTGCAGAATAGTGTTGCATATCAGGTACGCTCTTTATTTTTTTGTCATTTATTTCTGTCATTATTTATCTACTTTCATCCAATATTCTGCTTTTTTATCAAGTGGGTTGATATCCTTCTAGGGAGTCTTCGTACTTCTGGGATCGGGCGTTCGCCTGACATCCCACCCTATCTTTGACTAACATTTTTCCGTGTTTAGCCTTTTCTTCACAGGTGTCATTCCTCCACAGCAAAAGAGGAGAATCTTTCAACGTCTGATTTCGGTGCGCACGACTTTATCAGGTACTTCTAGCCTTGACCATCTTTTAGTTTCTTATTTCTTCTTTGAATGTAGAAAGCAATTTTGCATAGAAACATTCTGGCACGCCCGGTGGGACCCTAGGTCCTCCTTGGGTTCTTTCTTTCTTTCTTTCATTCATTTAGGTGCATTAGGTTTCTTCCTTTTCGCCTCCTTTCATCTCTTCTTAAACGACATCATAAGCAGAACTAAAACGAACACTTCTTTCTTTCTTGCACTTCTAGACTAGTTAAAACTCATATTCTTTGACTCTTTCTCCATTCATCTTCATACGAACAAACATTTAGACTTGGACATTAAAACACTTTGCATTCATCTCTGTTTGCCTGCATCTTTTAGACCACACATAGTAATTAAACCGCATATTGAATTAATCTAGATCACTTGATGTTACACGACCAAACCACCTGCACAAAACAAACATAAAACTTACCTGAGACAAGGCCCGACTGGGATTTCATCCCCCAGCGGATACCTTACCCGTCCCGGTGACCCTACTTGGATTTCATCACCAAGGGGGAAGCCCACTCCGTTCTCTGGCGGAGGATAAACTCTAGTGGAAGTATATCTTGGCTAAGCGAAACCAGCTAACCACTGGAATTGTGAAGTGAGGGGAGCTTACTCCTTAGCACCAGGCCGCGTACCAGACCCTAACACAGACTTCTTGAGCACCATAACAAAACCTGAAACCATCCATAGACTGCTTCTTCTAGGACCCATTTTTCAGCCAATCTTCCTCTACACATATTCTAAGGCATAAGCCACTATAATCCTAAAAATTTACTTCTAGGGTTTTAGGATCTGCTTGTGTCTTCATCTTTTTAGTTCTTATCTACTTGTTTGAGCTTGTGAGGACGTTCTTTCTTGCCTTGAATGGTTCTGACACGTAGTCAAACCAAGGCTTTTCTTGACCACGCTAGCCATCAATCGCTTTCGCCTACCCCGTCTATAAACAATCATATAATGGAGTTCTACTCGAAGACCGAAAGAATTCCTACTAGACTATCTCCAACCCAGACGCCTATCATCCCAGAAGGGGACCAAGACTTTGCAAGATTCTTGGACCTCAATACCGTAGCCCTTCAAAACTATCTCGTGAGAAAACCAATGCGGGACCTTTCAGGCGACGTGGCGACGACATCAACACCGTTCGCCACCCAACCTTTTACGACTCAACCTTTCGCCTCAACCATTAACCCGACCATGGCCTATACGCAAAGTTCGGCCTCCTCATCTATTTTTAGACCAACCTCCACTAGGGTTTCATTACCCCCTCAACCACCTGCAATTCAACCAAGTTCTACATCATACCAGAACTTGATTGTCTCGACCCCTCACACTCTTGCGCCTATATATGCAGGAGTGCCTACCTCACCCTTTGTCAATGCCGTCACACAACCTCCTTTGGCGGTATCTAGTCAGCCTATGCCTTCTACCTTCGTAACGCAACCACCCTTAACCTCTACTTCTGCCCCTGCGACTAGTCATCTGTACATTGTACAACCGACTATGTCGCACGCCTCTTCTAGCCTCATTCAAGTGCCTTACAACCTAGGGGGCGCTCAACCCGCCAATCTGTCAGCAGATCTTATCAAGATGCTGATGGATAAAATGTCCAGTCTCGAAGCTTCTATCTCCGGTTCAAGCAATACTTTGTCATATGAACAAGTTTGCAGCGAGCCCATCCACCCTTCTGTCTCTATCTGACCATACCCCAACCATTGGGAGCTTCCTAAATTTACTCGCTTTCAGAGTAAGGAAGACCCACAACAACATCTAAAGGCATTCAGACATGCCTGTTATCTTATCGCCCATGACGATGCGTTACTTCTACGCACGTTCCCTATGTCGCTTTCTGGCCCTGCCCTTGACTGGTATAGTTCTCTTGCCAGACATTCTATCTTTTCATTCATCCAACTCGCCCAACTATTCGTTGACCATTTTTCTATTAATATCACTAAACAAGTCTCAATCACAGACCTTTACTCCATCAGGCAATTTGACGACGAATCGATCACCGATTTTGTCGCCCGTTGGAGAGGCTTGATCAACCAGCTCTCCTTCTCCTTGCCTCAACCCGAGCTCATTGAACTCTTTTCTCGAGCATGTGTCAGTCATATCTCATCCACCTTGCGGGTTCAAACATTCCATACTTTCGATGAGGCTTTCACCATGGCCCGAAAGCTTGAACTCCGTGCCATTGAAGAAGATAAGGTCAAATTGTGTAACACTAACACAAGAACCAATGACCATTCTTCTTCCAGACCTTCTTCTGCCCACTCTCAATCCAAGGAGTCGGCAAACACTGTCATCTTTAGACCATCATCTTCAACAATAACCAACCGATCATCATCTTCAACATTAGACTACATCAATAAACATTTTCAACGTCAATCCTTACAGCGTCAATTCACTCCAATTAGGGAGTCATATGCCTCTGTCTTGGATAAACTCGTCAAGTAGGGGGTCCTCAATCTCCCTCCAATCCTACCACATCAATTCGACCCCTCAACACCTATCCCTGCATGGTACAGGAAAAATCACTTTTGCAATTATCACTGTGTCAAAGGCCATGATACGGATCACTGTCAAACTTTCCAAAACATCGTCCAGGACATGCTAGACAAGGGGAATCTTATTTTGGATAACCCGAATGCACCGCCCAACCAAAACCTTGACATTTTCAAGCAACCTCTTTCTAATCACCCGCCTACTCAAGACAATGTCCAAACCATAACCAATGACCCTCAAGACCATGATATACACACAGTCGACACTATCTTTTCTCTTATCCCTGACCAACCGCTTTCACAGGTGGAAGACCTTTCTTCCCCTATATCTCCTCCACATGGCGAAGAACTTTCTTCTCCCACTTGTCCTCCATCGACTTCTCCCATATTGGAGGATGCTTTGACCACATCAACACCAGCTGCCTCGCCTTCATCCTTATTATCATCCATAGACGATCATACCTTTTTGACTCCCCAACCACACACAGAAGCCATGACTACTCCAGAGCTCTTCCTCTTAAAGAGCCCACACCTTCAATCCCTTCTCCATTGAGAGAAAAACCGTCCACATCTAAGTCCAAACCCACACAGGCGTCCATCATGCCCAAAGAGACTAAACCTCTTGGTGTTCTCCCCACATCTAATCTCGCCTCGCACAAAGGTGGCCCTCAACCCAAACCAAAGAAGGCTACTAAACCACACCGGAGGACTCCTCCCCCACCTTCGTCATTACCTTCAATCTTGGGCCCACATCCGTCTACTTTACTCGGAGTGCTTCCCACTCCCATATTTCACAGAGGTACGTCACCTCCATTATTCTATCAACCCGTCAGACTTATACCTCCTTCAAACCATCGACCAACACCTCCTTCACCTCCCAAACCAATGTCACCAACCCTCTCTGCAATAAAACATCCCGACCCGTTAGCAGGTTCATATGCCTTGCTCTTACGGCAATTATTGCAGTCCTCTCGTCTCAATCTCCCGCCTCTTAGACCATATTACTCTCTCAGACCAAAACCACCATGGTTCGATGACACTCGCATTTGTGCGTATCATCGCACGCCTGGGCATGACACGGAACATTGTCATGCCCTCAAGGTCGTCGTTCGCCAATGTCTGGGGAATGACACCTCTCTTCTCTATCACGTTATCCACAAACCTTCAACACCACCCCACTCATCAACTCTCGGATCAAGGCCATCTTGGTTCGATAACTCTAAATTCTGTCATTATCATCACACTCCGGGACATGACACCGAGCGTTGTTGCGCTCTTAAAGCTGTCATTCGTCACCACCGGAAAAAGGATTCCTTTCTCACCAAGGATCCTCTCGACCACCCCTTTGACAAATTATCAACACCAACCCATACCTCTCCAACCTCGTCATCTAAATCGGGATCTCCACGTCAGACTGTGGTCCCTTCACTACCTTTAACCCCTTTATTCGACATCAACACAGTCCATCAGACCACTACACCTCAACTGACCTTAACTAATCCATCAAACATTCTCCCTAGCCACTGGGGGAATTCAACCTTCATCCAAACTTTGACCAATTTTTCAACACAGTCTCGACCACATATCAATCACTCTCTCAACTTAACCTCAACCAGACTAGCAACCAAACATTTAACCTGACCTCAACCAAACATTCGACCCAACCAAAGACCAAATACCAACCAATCAACCCTCGACCAACCATTGACCAATCATCAAATGACCAAATCTCAACCGAACATTGACCAATCTTTTTATCAAAACATTCAACCTTTTTTCAATCAATCAACAACCATATCAACCAACTTCACATCCACTCATCAATCAACACCTGACCAATCTGGAAAGAGGCAAATGGGGCAAGTTTGCTCCTAATTGACTCGGACCTTATCACGCACAAGTATGGATCAGGGACTTACCGTCTGTCTTCTCTTGATGGATGCCCAGAACCTGAGCCTCTTAATGCGTTGCATCTGTGACCGTTCTACTGCTAGTCGAGTATTCATCTACTTGACACTTAACTTGAGCTCGTCCCTTGAGCAATCCCCGTCCTCTTCATCTTACTTCCTTTCAACCCTATTCCTCTTAACAACTCCTATAACCCTTTTATGATGTATGGATGCTTTGTCCTACTAAAAGGGAGCCCTTGACCTTCTACAATCTTGTCCGTGACTCTCATTTCTATCTATAAAAACAAATCAAGATGTCAAAACATATCCATGGTCACTATATCAATATCAAAATCAAAAACACAGACTGATCCCTCGAAGGACAGCTGTACTATCACTGCTGTAATAAATAGACTGCTCCCTCAAAGGACAGCTATTCAAAAGCCTTTATATTAAATAAAAATCTAGACCACTCCCTCGAAGGATGGTTATGACTACTCTGGCAATAAACAACACCATTTTAGAAGCTTCCCGCATTGATCAGCTTCACAACCTGACCACCAAGCAAATGACATCTCTATGCAGGCTTCCCGCATCGATCAGTCTGCCTCGCAAAAAAAAAAAAAAAATGAGTCACGGACTTGGCTTGTAGTTGTCTCAGGGTCTCCTATAAAAAGGGGCAAAGTTATCTCTGCTCTTAAAATGGGTTACCCTCTTTCCTCCTCCTATTACCTGCTCAAGGGACTTCGAGCTCACTTTAATGTCTAAGTGATTCGATTACCGCTCTAACATAACTATGGTCAACGACGTCACGCATGAATGGGGCTCTTGGTTCTCATAACCCCTATCTATGCTATCTTTTTGGTCCTTGTCAATGAAAGAGCAATATGCTTTTCACTTCTTCTGCACTTTGGTCACATTCACCTTCATCACTTGTCGATCAACTCAACTCAACTCTCTTTTCAGACCATCAACATGACCTAGCCTATTCACCCTAGTTTCTATGGACACCAATACACATGGAAACTATCGACTCGCCCCAATTTATGTTAAGCATAAACCAATACTTGCTGAAGCATAAATAGACCTCAATTCATTTTTAGCATACATCCATCACGCATATGGGATATTGCTAGGGATGAAAAACCCCTCAACCAATGTTGCAAAATACACCATTTGGAAAAGGCTGCAACATCTTTTTTTCCTCACCATCCCTTTGACCCGTCCTCCCTTCTAGGGAGAACTACATCGGCCTGAGGCCCTATCACCAGGGCTATGTAGGCAGCACTCAGTTGACATGGGGTCTTCTGGGGTTAGCTCGGCCGCATCCTTGCATCCTTTCGTCCATTCCTCCATCCATCGACCACCAACCATTGGAGATCATGCCTATCTCCTCCGACCTCGACCACTTCCAAGACATTGTTGCCTTGGTTGTTTTTGCATGTATGCTACCTCATGACTGGTTAGCATAATTGTGCGCAGACCTTTTTTGGACCCTCACAAGTATAGGATCGCACACCAGTTGATCCGCACTACTTGTGACTTTTTCATGTTTCTAGGAGCACTTCCTGAGCCCAGGATACCTGGAACGCGACGACCCATTTGGAGCTTCAGCTTAGATTGAGTGACCCGATCAGCAGACGACTAAATGCTGGGGCCCGGTTACTTCAATTTTGGCACTCCTCGACCCTTGACCTGCGACACTTTGGCCTGACCATCTCGTGCAGTGGTATGCATGCAATCACGACCTTTGCAGCGTTCACCCTCACCCCTTTTTCATCCGCTCTTTATCAAATCAGCACCCGATTCCTGGTTCCCTTCCCTCGACTCCTGCTTTGAGGGGGAATACCTTATCCGACCTCGGGGCATTTCACTTCCTATTTTTGTCTTGCAGTTCATTTGAACAACCAACAAGACGAAATCAACCTTATCCCTCACCTGGGGCACTCACTCCTATTTTTGTCTTGCAGTTCATCCAGAATAACCAACAAGACAAAAAGGGGCAAATGTAGACACCGAAATCGTGTCGACTCCCCTGGTCCTTCCTCGTCTTATTCTTCTTCACCTATTTAACCCTTGTCGATCACTTGTTCCACCAACCTTGACCCTGGCAGCATGTAAAGAGGAGCACAGAGCAAAAGGTAGACTCTATCCCCATTATGCATTTGCTGATGTCGGTCTTTACCCGACCGATGTCGCCGACGTCGGTCACCTATCGGCCGACGTCGGCAATCCTGCCGACGTCGGTCACCTTCCCCTTGTCCGTTATCAGTTACCATTCGGTTTCCCAAAACGGTTGACGAATTGTCTCTAGAACCATCCCCATCCCCCGCCTTCATCAACCTCTGCCAACCATTCGAGGCCAGAGACCCCGAACGTTATTCGAAACGCTGATCAACTAACCTGCGAATCCTGAGCAATCAACCTGCGAACCCCGAGCAATCATCAACACTACGAAATCAACACTCTCGGCATCAACTAATCTGCACACCATGGCTTTCATCGCGTCTTCTGCCAGGTAAGTATTATTCTGTTTATTTCATTTCTTTCTCAGTTATTATTTATCAGTTCTGTTATCCCTGCCTCTCATCCCGACCTTGCCCAGACCCTGTCCCGACTCTATCCAAACCTCATCCCGAACCTATCCAGACTTTCCCCGAACCTGTCCCGACTCTATCCAAAACCCTACCCTGACCTTATCAGACCCTGTCCTGACTCTATCCAAAACCCTACCCTGACCTGTTCAGACCCGACCTGACCTTATCCAGAACCTGTCCCGACTCTCTCAGACCCTGTCCCGAACCTTTTCCCAGAACCTGCCCCTACCGACGCCGGTCACTACCCCAACCGATGACGGCACCTTGACCGACGTCGGCACCTTCTTAACCGACGCCAGCACCACAGAGACCGACGCTGGCGACTGTGCAGAATAGTGCTGCATATCAGGTACGCTCTTTATTTTTCTATCATTTATTTCTGTCATTATTTATCTACTTTCGTCCAATATTTTGCTTTTTTATCAAGTGGGTTGATATCCTTCTAGGGAGTCTTCGTACTTCCGGGATCAGGCGTTCGCCTGACAGCCCACCCTATCTTTGACTAACGTTTTTCCGTGTTTAGCCTTTTCTTCGCAGGTGTCATTCCTCCACAGCAAAAGAGGAGAATCTTTCAACGTCTGATTTCGGTGCGCACGACTTTATCAGGTACTTCTAGCCTTGACCATCTTTTAGTTTCTTATTTCTTCTTTGAATGTAGAAAGCAATTTTGCATAGAAACAATCCTCTTCTTTATCTACTAACTTGTCAAATTCACTATCTACCCAAGATACAAGTTCCTTGACACATTATGCTTCTACAATTTGCTTCCCTACAAAAGTAATGGTATCAAGGGTTTTCTAGTTATTTTTAGCTGAATGACCTTGGCTATCTTTGATGCCTTAGATGTGGGTATCAAACCTCTACTTGAATTCTTGATCATTAATTAGGCCTAAAGTAGTGGTTTGAGAAGGGTTATTTAATAGATTCCCTAGAAGTCTCTCAATTTGATTTACCAAGTTTGTGTCTCTCTTGATGAAGTCCTTAACATCAATAATCCAATTGATCAAATCTTCTTGTTTACCTACCAAAAATGCCATGAGGATGTCTAGATGTCTAAGTTTGATAATCTTGAATCTCAAGGCTTGCTTTTTCTTATGCACCTTGATGAGCACCTCCATCTGAACTTGAGAATTCTACCACTGGGTGATTAAGGATTGTGCTATCTCAACTTGATGGTCCAAAGCATTCAATCTAGACTTAATGCTTTTCAAATTATTTAATGCATCCATCAAGGATTTATTTAACATTTGCAAGACATTTTAAAGAATTTTCAAGAAGACCTAAGCTTGCAAATATTGCTTTTTTATTTCCAAGTTGATGATCCTCTGTTTCAATCCTTGAACTCCAACCAAGGCCATTGTTGATTGGGCTAGTACCATACTAACTACATCCTCTTCAAAAATAAGATGCTCCCCTACTAACTTCCTTAGAATAAGAGTTAAGCCTATAAATGTATCCACCTTCTAAGAGGTGAACTCCTTAGTACCAAGAGTAATTTTCTTGGTCACTAATCTTTCAAGAGTTGATGTCTTTAGATTAAATTGGACTTGGAGATCAAACTCTTTCACCAGTGGTTATTTAAGAATCTCTACATTTGAACTCTGAGAGGCTCTTGGGGTACCAACCTATTGGTTTTCCTTATTGTGAAGAATTTGGGTGCCTCTCTTTGATTTTTTGTTTAACATATCTTCAATCCATGACTTGACATTATCCTGAACACCTATGTCCACTCGAGTTAGAGCTAGTGAAGGTGAAAGAGATGGGATTTTTTATAAATTCCCATAAACAAACCAATTAGGAATGGTTGGTCCATAAATAGGATTCTCATCACTAAATAGGTTTATTTCACTAGTAGGGTGAGTGAAAGTTAACCTAGGACTCTTTTTTGGAGCCAGAGGAACTAAGGCTTATTATGCATGTCTCTTTCCACTGCCCAATTAAACTAATTCCTTGCTTGCTTCCTTAGATGGGTCTTCTTACTTATCCAAACCATAAGTAGCCATGATGTTAGCAAGGGCACTCTCCACTATTTTTTTGATTTCTAAATAAATTATGCTGATAAATTCTATTGGGGAGGAAGGCCTTGTTGGTGATGCCTAAATTTGGAGGCTTTTAAAGGGTCTTAGCTCAATCTTGGAATCTTCACTTATAGCTTGATCTTTTCCTTTTACATCCTCAAGTTTCTCAATCTGAGATGAATTTGTCAATTTTCCCTACTAAGGCTCAGAAGATTGTCCCTCAATAGATGGTTCTTGATGTGCAGTCCCAAATGGTCCTGGCAACAAGTGATAATGTAAAGGATGTAACTACCATATTTCTCTTGAAGGCTTATTGTCCCTAACTAGCCTATGCTCTAGAGTTATGTTGTAGTTTTAAACCCTAGATAGGACTTCTTTAAAGTTCTTTGCCTTTGTGTAAATACCATCTCCCACACCTAGTTGATGCTTGTACTCAGTTTTTTGGACCTTCCTATCATGAATATGGTTAGCCACTCTATTATTGGGATCCCACATCTTAAGATCATCTAATTGGAAATAAAAAGAGTTCCTATGTACCATAATGATCTCCAATTATTTCTAATCATTGATTATAATTCTACCAATGTCTAGTGGGAAGGGAAGAACTTGAGCCTTTTTATTCTTCTTATAGTACCAATCTATGCCTTGGATGATTTGATAAGCAATTTATTGCTCTACAAGATTATTGGGAACATATATAGGTAGTTTTTATAGTTGAACCATGATTCCTTCTATCCTTATTATAGTGTAATCTAGATAGAACCACACATCCCCTATGGTCTCCACTTTTTTTTGATTAGAGGATGAAGTCTAGGCATATGAGTACCAGTGATGGTCTCAAAATTAATTAGGAAGACACCATCACATATGAATTACATATGATTCTTGTATTTGAAAATATGTACTTTGGAGTAATGATGGGAAATGGTAGTCCTACAATTAGTGGACCAATTTTGGATGCTAGGAAATTAATCTAAACCAAGAGTGAGTCTAAGAGGTAAGAAATCATAAATAAATGTCTAGATGTCTTTCTCTTGATGGTTGTAAATTGTTTATCCAAGAAGAAACTTATTAAGTCTTCAATGGGAGGGGTTAGGTTCCACTCCAACATGTAATGGACATAAATGCCCAGACCTTACTCACATAAGTTATAGAAGAGGCACCAAAGGCTCTATTCAATAAGGTCATAGCTACCCTAACACCCTCTCTGAATTGGGTAATATGAATCTCACCATTAGGGGTCCTAAATACATGGGAACCTTGGATTAACCAAGGTGAAAGAACTAAATCTAGGTTTTGGGAATTTGTCCATTCTCTTAAAGGTCGAAGATAAAAATGAGGTAAAGTGAGCTTATAATAAGTCTCACAGGCCATGGGAGATATGCATACAAATTTATTGACATTTCCTTCATGAATAACCTATTATCCATCTACTCTACAATCAATAAAAATAAGAACAATAATGTTAATGTAATGCATTACCTCTAGTTTAGTAGCTGCATGATGAAGGCCTACCATTTGAATTGATGCTAAATACTTTTATCTTTGGTACACTGAAGCATTCCTCTTTTCTTCCTAAGAAATTGGTTACAACTCTTTGACAAAGAAGAATAATTTAGACCAATTCTTGGTTCCATGTACATTCAATGTTATTGAATCTAACTCTATGTCTCTAAAGAACCTTCCTTCACCATCTAAAGTTAGATAAATCTCTACTTCAATATTCATCTATTGCCTACCCACTACCATTGATAACATTGTATTATAGTTGTAAAGCTATCAAAGTTCTTACTAAGGCTCCTAATCTAAATTTAGTTTGAAATTATCTAAAGTGTCACATAATTAGTTTAAACTCACTCTAGCCTTCTTTATGGAGGGTTTAGGGTTTTTGATTTAATGACCAAAACATCTAAATTTGATCTCATACATGCCTTAGATATGATGGAACCTTACTATCATATCACCTATGTTTTCAATCATGAGATATCTTTCATTTGGATCCTCCATACTTATGTGGAGCTTATGTGGTATGATTCTATGCCTTTCCTGGAAATTTTTCGTAAATTACATTTTAAGAGTGACCATTCGTTTTCAAAAGTCCCTTTTATTTTGATTTGAAATCCAAATATAGGTCCTTGAATTTCATTGCTTCATAATCTTTGAGCTTATTAATTGTGCCATATGTCAAGATTTTGAGGCCTTTGAAAAGTATTCAATTTTGTCACATTTTTGGATCAAATACAGTGAGAAAACAATCACCATTGGATCCTTTGAGAGATCTTGAGGATTCCTATTTGATGTGGACCATTAGATCAAATCTAGTGACTGAGTGATCACAATTGGATCCTGTAAGATGCTTGCCCATTTAATTAGTAATAATGACTTAGGCCAATATTTTACTATCTCAATCTTTCTTTCATAAGAAAACTAAGAATTTATTAAAAGGCTTTAGAAATACCCCCTTTTATTAGGCTTAAAAAATTATCTAAGTTAAATTTGATAGGTTTGGTCCTGTCAAATATGCCCTCATAGATGTCAAAGAATGAGGGTGAACCTATCAAATTTAAGGAAATAAATTTTTTCTATTTCAATTTAAATTTGATGGGTTTGGTCCCATAAAATATGTCCTCATAGAAATAAAATGGTGGGAGTGAACATATCACATTTGAAATAATGAAATTTATTTATCCAATAACTAAATGCCATGTGTAAAACCATCAGGAGATCTTAAAGTTTTAGGTATTGTCTAAGTTAAATTTGATGGGTTTTATCCCATCAAATACATCCTTAGAAAAGTCAAATGATGGGAATGAACCTATCAAATTTAATATAATAAAATATTTATGTCTAATGAATGAGTGCCACACGTAAAACCTTCAGGGGATCTCAAAGTTTCAAGAATTATCTAAGTTAAATTTGATAGGTTTTATCCCATAAAATATGCTTGAAAATGTCAAATGCTATGATTGACATTATCAAATTTTAGACAATAAAATCTTTATGTCCAATGAATGAGTACCATGTGTAAAAACCTTTGGGAGATCTTGAGGCTTTTGAGTTGATGTGCACCATTGGATTGAGAACCTCTAAGGTAATGTGAACCATTACATCAATTCTTGAGTGGTTAATAGCTATTAATGTCCTTTTGGGTGTCAAATTTAATTCACACCATTAGATTGAAATCTCCTAGAAAACAATCACCATTGGATTAAATCCTAAGTGGTTAATAGATGTTAACTTCCTTTTGGGTATCAGATTTAATTTTCACCATTGGATTGAAACCTTTGAGCAAATAATCACTGTTATATCTACAAAAGCCCATTTAAGTTTCAAATTAATACCCGATCATGTTTTAAGTTTAGTCTAAGGTTTTATATTAATATTCAGTCATGTTTAAAATAAAAAAAATATTTGAAGCTTAATATAAAGTTAGACTTAGGATCATTTAATAAAAAATAAATAAAATTTCCCACTAGTATTTTTCTACAAGTGTTTAAATTTAAACCCTTTTAGGGTTTGTTCCTTATAAACCTTAGCTTCTTCCATGGAACCTAAAAATAATAACCTTGAAGATACTTATTAGCAATTTTGAACCATGAAATGTAAACATGATTAAATATATCAAAGCACATGTTCCTCTTTTAGAATTGATTTGACTTTAAAAAATCCAAGAGAAGATACCTCTTCACATTCAGTCCAAAATATAAACTTTTTGAAAAAAAATACAAGGGTCCTCCTTTTAGAAAAGATATGGGGTGTTGGTCTCAACAAATACTATCTTATAAATATTTTAACTTTATTCTAGCATGATCCAACCTAAGGTGTTTCCTCCTTGTTCACCTAGACTCAAAAATTTTGATTTTTCCATCTCAGTTTCTTCATAGTCTAGTTGCCCCATTCCTACCTCCTTATATTCTTCTTCTAATGGATAATTAACCAGAGAGACTAATTGTTCTAGTTCTCTTCTTCTTCTATTTCCATTATAGCCTTTGTACCTTTCTCCTCTTCCTTAGTATCTTCTTTAATGATAGTGAGACCTTTTTATCTTGGGAATGAGTATGGGAATCCTTGTGTTTCCTTTGGTATGTGAATATAGGTTGAGTGGAGGTGGAGTGAAGGGTGGATGAGATGGTAAGATGGATTGTAGGAACAACTATGGTAGGAGGTGGATATGAATGTGATGAAATGAAAGGTGTGGAAGTGAAAGGGATTCACTGAGGGGACTTGGGAGATTTTGGATAGCCAAGGGGAGTTGGAGTTAAAGTAAAATATGAATATGAGAATTATAGGAAGGTCACTTGAGTGACTGAGGTAAGAGGAGGCAAAGGATTCATCACTAAACTACTCTTCCTTTGACTAGTTAAGGTAACAACTAGCCTCTCTATTGTTGTTGTTGTATGAAATACTTGTTCATAGTTAGTTGTCCTCTCAAAATATCCTATTTGAGATGATTAATTGACTCTCTTTGGCTCCTAAATTTATCTGGTTATTGTTTTATGGCTTCTACTTCTAGGGAAAGAGGTTGATCTGGTGGTTAAGATACCTATGGTGGAGATACATAAAATTAATGACTCCATGCATTCTAAGCCCCTTTCTCTATTTCCTCTAGATTATATTACAAATCCTATACAAGTATCATAGATATCTTCTTGTCCTTCATCTTAATTCTAGATTCACATTCATCTAAGACATTTATGAAAACCTGATCGTGGTCATAGACCTGGTGACTATACGAAACACAAACCTTCTTCTTGAATATGGTTTTGAGGTATCCCCTTATTATTTTCCTACGGTCCCATTTTCTAAATGGTGTAAGCTACAAGCTGTATTGTGTCATAGCTTTACCAAAATTAAGTGAAGTGTGACATAGTCACATATTATTGTTTTACAATGCTAAAAGGAATTTTAAAGTAATAAGCTAAGTGTCTCTAACTTAATTATTCATTAATGCTATTAAAAATTTGATAAGTAATCTCTTGTTCTAAAATGTGATTAGGAACATGATGAAGAAAAAATAAAGGAGCAGTCATAGTATCCTCCACTTGGATGACAATTACATCTAGGTATAACCAATAATCACCTATGTTAATGAGTGTCCTTGTTATGTTTTTAGATAGTTTGGGCATTGGGGTGCCCTGTGTAGTGCCTCCCTTGTGTTATGTTGTTTATTTTTTTAAAATACTTGCATAATTAGTTGTGTTGTTGTAGTGTCATCATCAATTTTCAATTGATAGTTCCCATTGAATTATTTAAAATTGATCCTTGTCATTTGAACCCCAAAATATGACTAAGTGTGAAATCCTGAAATGCTGAAATATGAATAAGTTTGAAAAATGCTAGAATCCTCCAATACTTAGATTTTACGTAATAGCTCCTAGAGATTCAAAACCACTCTCAAACATCCTAAAATTTATAAATATAGAATATAACTTAAAGTATAATAAATTATATCCATATAAAAAATTAATTTATATCTATTACTTAAATGTTTATTTTATATCTATATTTATATCCATAAAAAAAAGTAATTTTATAATTGAATTATAAATAATTAATTAGTCTTAGATAGAGGAGCATGTCACTATTAGTTCTACCTAGGTGCATCATAAATAAATCATGATTACCTTAAGAGGAAAATAGCCTTCAGGGTCTATGCATTAGCATTTTTAAAATAAGAAGTAAACTCATTATGAAATGAATTATATTTCTATTATAGATCCACTTCATTATGTCTTTGGATTTTGATAACATACTAGGGATAGGAGAGCCAAAATTCCAGTTTAAGCCATGGCAAAGGGAATATTTTTGGGAGAAGGTGAGTGAGGTTTGAGATACAACTATAGCTATGAGAAGGGAAGGAATGAATAAAGGTTGGAGGAGATGTGGCTTGAATTTGGGTAGCTCTACTTCATCAAAAGCGGAATTCAAGGCAAAGAAAACCCATTCATTATAGGCATGTTTTTTCTTTTCCTTGATAGTATTTTGTTCTTTAAATTCTTCTCCTCTATTTTAAGTGTATGGATCATTCTATGGTTAGGGAATGGATACATTTTACCTATATATTTTTTTCTTGTTGATTTTGTATTATAAGGTAGAAAATTATGAATCAATCTTAACCTAATTATTTTAGGGCTATGATTTATGCATTTTGCCTAACCAATAGACACAATTAAAACATAAATTCATGGATCTTTGTGCAAAACTAGTTTACCTTTGCTTAAAAAAAGTATACAAAATTTATTTCATTGTCCTAATTTTTTTATACATTATAGGAAAATGGGGTATGGATGTTTATGGGTTTTAGAACCATTTCTTGGAGTATATTTGTAGTATTTGTGATTATTTTTTGTATTTTCATAGCCCAGAGTATAGTGGCCAAGTATGGGTATAATTGGCAACATATTTCCATGTTGAGAAGAATGTATTAAATTTCATGTTATGTATACTTGTTTAGATTACAATTTGTGTTTTATTTATAAGAATAAATCTTACATTAACCCTATAATTATAGTTACTTTAGCAATTTTGGTTTAAGGCTTACATTTTACTATTATTAGGTGGAATATAAACTATATATTTCCTCTTGCATGTTGATATTTTTATGAGTATGATTATATGGATTTGGTTTCATATGGAAAGTGTAATAAACCTTACTTATCTTGATTTATCATATGGGATATTAGATTGTCTACTTTTATTTCCTCTTTATTAATTTACTAATGTGGCAGGGAATATTGAAATTCAAAGGTGTGCAATATTATTATATGTTACTCAATTTTTACTCTATCTATTTTTCAATGAAAATACTAATCATTCTGTGGGGTTGAATGTGAATAAAATATTATGTTTGGTATTTATTTTATTATGTGTAGAAGTGATCAATGAAGCAGTATAGGTTTGGCATTTTTTCGGTTTTGGATATGTTTGATTAAAAGTATGAAACTATGAATGAATGAGTAATTATTAAGAAAATTGGTAGAGGTATACAATTATTTAAAAATAAGATGCATACTTGAATATAACTTGGTTTTGTTCCAAGTTTTTTGACCTTAATATGATATAGGAAGAGGGTAATTGAATTTTGATTTGTTAATCTAAAATGTTTACTATTGTAAATATTGAATAACTTCTAGTTACAAGGAAATGAAGTTTTAATATTGGTAAATAAGCATAATATATATTTTTTTACCTAGGAGTGTTACATTAAAATAATTAAAGGGAAAAAATTCACATTTCCTGGACTCTAATTCTTTTTTTTCATTGGAAAGTAATAAATACTAAAGTTGGGCCTTGATTGAGTGATTTGGACTTCTTATGCAGACTATGCTAGATTAAAAATTGTTTGTTAATGCAATAATTAGTTTGATAAGAAGATAGATTCTAGTTTATATTTTAAAAATAATATCCATAGAGCCCCTTTTATTTTTTTTTCTTTAGTAAAATTAATATATTTATGCTATAAACTTTTTATTCCAACCACAACCCTGTGTGTTATTCTTTTAGAACCTTAGTTTAAACTTTGAATTTATAAATTCTTACATATTCAAAATATGTTGTGTGTTTTTTATTATTTCAATATGGTTCATCTTGATTTTAATATTATGTTGATTTTAAAGAGTAGGGATTATTGATTGTATAACAAGTTATTTGAGAAATTAAGATTGGATATTGAGTCCTAGTTCTATTTGGTTTTAGAATGAAGTTGAGTTACTCCTTATGATTAAATTTGTTGATAATGAATGCTTTTAATCACTCCTGGTTGTTGGAAAATGATGGTATATCATATTTAATGCTTACTCTTATAGGACATTAGCCATTAGTTCCCTTCTAATTTTAATAGGGTGCATGGAAGCCCTACCATAGTCAACATGACATTATTTAACTATCTAGTGACACTTTGAAGAGGTGTAATGTAATAGTTATTCCTATAATAAATTATTTTTGAGCTTATTTCATTGAAGTTGATTTAAATATTAGTATGTGGCCTTGAAAGGGGATACCATGCTAGATTTGTTGATCTATTTTTATAACATTTTAGGATAAAGGTAACAAACTATTTTGGTTTCTTTATTATTTGGGAAAAACTCATTTATGAGTTGAGTTTATTTTTAGCAAAATATGCTTTTTAGATGTATATGATGTTGTATAAAACTATTATTCTATGATTATATTGATTTAACCATTATAAAAGTGGGGTTTTAGAACTTTTTGTCTAATATACTTGTTCACACTAATATTTTATTGTTATTTTAATTTAAAAAAATGTTGTGATTTTATAATGGCTTGGTTGGATGTATATTTTCTCTTTTTGATTATTAGTGCTAGTCCATGTCCCTTCAACTTCCACCCCTTATTATTAGGTTTAATAACATTGATCTTACATTATTGAATAATTTCTTAAGTATGCTTAACACTACCATACTCAATCACTGATACTCCAATGAGCTTTAACAATAAAATACTTGATATGAATTTACCTAAATATGATTATATTGTTATTGATCTTGTTATACCCTATTAGCCCTATAGACTTAATGATAATATATTATCATATATTCCTATGTAGATGTGTGAACATACACACATGAATTTAGATGGATACACCACCTTTAAGAGTAGTCTATCAATTTAAAGTTTTTAAATTGTTAGATTCTCTTCGTAGGATGAGATCAATTTAACCCTTATGTTATTATGAGAAATGTTGCATGTTAACACCTAGATCAGCTTGTGCTAATTTGACATTCTTCCTTCACTATAATATTTATGAAAAATTTTCATGGAGTAATTTAACCACTCAAGAAGCTGGTTCAATTATTATCATTTGTAAAGATAGTATTAGATCATTTTGTCTTCAATTTTAACCTAAACTATTAACTATATTTTAACACATGATTTACTCTTATATAAGAATATTTAATGGTATGGATAGATTGTATAGACTTAAATTTTGATTCCATTATAGAATCTAATAGTTTTCAAAGGTCAAATGGTGATGTTATAGCTTAGATTATTCTTATCTTAGGTCCTTGACCTATATGTGACAACCTTTGAGTTTTTGCATCATCTTCATTATCTAGTCTTCTACCTTCAAACATTCTTGTATATGGGTCATTTAAAATTTATATTTTGGTCTACTTTAAATGAATTAGTTTAATTTAATGATTGATTTTGTGTAATGAATAAGATACCTTACACACATTGATATTGAGTTGTGATTTACCACTAGATGGAAAACCTTATTTCTAAGGTAAATTGGGACTATATAGTGTTTTACTGAATTGTTCTTATCACCTTTAGATTAATTTAGCTGCACATATGAGTGACCATATGAAATATCACCTTGTATAATGAAGGCATCTTGGAATATATATTATTTTGAGGACACATGAATGTCTCAGTACATTAAAACTATAGGATATTAATAATTTTAATCATTTTTATGGAATTATTATTACATGGTTATAACTCCAATCATGTCAAGAACTTTAGGACCATCAATGGTGGTAAACATTTACATTAATGGATGGATTTATGATAACAATAAAACCTAATCATTTATTCTTTAGTGGCTCATAATTATTTAGGGTGTATGGAACTATGGTAGGAGGCTTAAATTTTTTCATTGTCTTGGAAGATGTTTATAGAAAGGAATAATTTTTTTCTTAAAAGGGATCTTAGTTTATGCCCTATATTTTTAGAGGAGTGTTTACCATGATTTATTAAGTAATGAAATTTCAAATGGATAACAAAAAGACAATTTTTTTTTGGAAAATGAATTTTGAAGGAAGACATTTATGTTTCATATCTATTAAAAGTATTCTTGCAAACAATGATCTTGATTCCTATTCTTATGAAGTTATTAATTTTTTTTTCTTATAGTCATTTAGTTTTCAAATATAATGTTCCTTGACCTCTTTTATTTTATATAACACCTTGAGTGTCAAAATTCATAAAATTATTCTCATCTCTTAAAAAAAATGATTGGCCTTATTTTATCTTATACAATAAAGGCATCTTGAAGTTATTCATTGTATTCTAATCATAGTTATAGTTTAATAGTCCAAACCCTTTTTATTATGGAATGAGAATTGTCTAAGGTTTGATAACTTTACAACTGTAACTCATTAGAATATATTAAAGGGATCTTGGTATAACATTATTTGTATTGGTCTATCTTTAAATACTTTTGAATTATTATAGTTTAATTAGTAAGAATTCTTTGGAAGAATACATTTCATTAAATATTTGTTAACATAAATTTATTAACCAAATATTGTTAGTGAGTGCTAATTCCTTCCCAATTGATGATATTTTCCTTAGAATTAGTACAATTAAGGTCCTTACATGCAAGATATTAATAAACATTTGAATTTTTTCCTATTTAGGTTGGTAAAACCTTGTTGTCGCA